>JAVYIG010005088.1:0-144914 GCA_035222895.1 Strongylocentrotus droebachiensis | reverse complement strand
ATATCTATAGGGGATCTGAATGTCCTTGAAAAAAAAACCCCTCATCAACTTCTTTTTTAAGATTTCTGTCAAATTGCAGTGAAATTCAGCTATTAATTTTACAGAATTGTTTACGGTATTTTCCTCTATAAATTCTGTCCTTTTTTATTCATTAAAACTAAATGAGATTGCTTTGAATAAATCGACACTTTGTAGAATTAAAAGCAAAATCTGCTTAAAAACATAGGCCTACGAATTTCCATAAAAGAAAAAAACAATCCTTTTTTTTAGAGAGGGAGAGAGATCCGTCCTTTCACAGCAGAAAATGTCAAGTAACATTAATTATCAGAGTGGTTCTGTATTATTGTTTCCCTGTATTTTTTTTATTCATTAAAACATGAGGTTTACTTTGAATAAAAAGACACTCCATTTATTTACATGGGATCTTCTTTTTAGAGATCTGTTAAATTGCAGAAAGTTTCTAGTTTACATTTTTACAGAATGAATCTGTATTTTAATTTCTGTAGATTCTTTCTTTTTATTCATTAAAACATGAGGTTTACTTTGAAAAAAAAAAACGCTCTGTAGAATCATAATAAATCTGCATATTGGATCTGAAAGCATACAGAATTCCTATTAAAAAAAAACATCTCCCTTTCTTATAGAAATCTGTCCTGTTAAATTGCAGAAAATTCCAGTTACATCAATTTACAGAATGGTTCTGTATTTTTGTTTTCTGTAATTTCTTTTTATTATCCGTTAAAAAATGAAGTTTTCTTAATAAAAAAAGAACATTCCGTAAGAATTGTAAAATAAAAAATCTGTATATGGGATCTGAAATCACGCAAATTGCCTGTAAAAAAACAAAATCTTCATTTTTTCTAGACATTTGTCCTGTTAAATTACAGAAAATTTGCTGTTACAACACTTTAAAGAATGGTTCTGTATTTTTTTCTCTGTAAAATCTACTGTTTTTTTTAACAGTGTAGCAAATAACTATTTATTTGTATATGATTTCATCATTCCAAAGGTCTGGCATATAAAAACCTTTATATTTAAGACATATCAAACAAACGATAACGTATCTTTTTATTTTTATTTTTTTATTTACTTAACCATGCCAAGATATTGACGAACAAAAAAAGTTTCGTTTTCATATTCACTGCCTCACTGCTATATATGTTTCACATATATACAGTTACACACAAAAATACATGTTCAGGGAAGCTATTTTATTCTAAACCTTAAATAATCATATATAATATGTATGTACATACACACATATAAACACATGCACACATGCATTAGTTAAATTTACAAGCTAGGCATCACCAGTCCCCCCCCCCCCCTCTCTCTCTCTCTCTCTCTTTCTCTTCAATTATCTATATCTGTAATACATCAGTCACACCGCCTAACGACAGCATTGACTGACATTTTGCCATTGGGGTAACTAATTATTTGATTTGTCTGGTGTTAGTCTGGTTCCTCTCTCCTTTGTGTGCCAGGGGTATGAGCTATACACCTTTAGGGCAAAGGGGGTGTCGCCTAGATTTCCCGAACGGTGAAGATTGAAAGATATTTTTGAGAATATATATTTGAATGTAAATGAGACTTATCTACACCATAAAAACAAACTGTGACTATACAACATGTAGAGTAGGTAGATGAAATCTAAATGATATCCGACCTTGTGACCACCTTGCGTAAATATTTGTGTCAGCATTTCTTTTTGTAAGTTAATGATTTATGATCAGCAAATAAAACACGAATTATCAAAGGCTAATAGATACCGTGTTTTAGAAACTGTATGAAATGTCAACACTTCACATTTCTGTATCATAATATAAATACCAGTGACGTCTGTTAGGAGAATAGGTTAAGTGAGGCCAAATTTTCGTTTTCCCTATCCCTTTGCTTTTTATTCATACGTAACACTTTAAATAACTTATGACATACAGAGGATAAGCTACTTCTAAAACTACCCCCACAGTAGCACAACAAAACGATTCTAGGGGAATTTGCTTACTGTTGTGCTGGTCCAATGCTGTGGAATAAGCCTTCCGTAACATACATAATGAAAGTCCCATCTATTGTTGCAAACAAATGAGTCTTCACAGGCTTTTAATAAAGTAGATTGTGTTTCTGTATCCATCATGTAGTATTATACTGATGTTTGTGTTGTATACGGGTCTTCTAATACCGGTGGCATTTTTAGTCCAAACATTTCAGGTATTTCATGTACAATTTAAAATCTAATGATATTCAAATATGATTGCTCGAATTTATGATCCTTTTAGCAGGCAATCTTTCTTCAATGTTATTATTCCCAACCGGCTTCAAAATATTAGAATGCTCAAACATTATTTCCACCTTCATCTGAACTCAAGTTTAAAGAGACAGTTTTTAAAAACGCCTCACAATGCCTTAAGTTAGAGATTTACTCACTTTTAGGCATCAAATAAGTTGTTAAATCACCTCCCCCCCCATGTATACAGTTTTCCAATTATATTGTTCGTCAGTCCCTCAGTATGTGAAATCTTGCACTTAGACAATAGCCATTCAGCGTGCAGTAATAACTCCCATCCTCACATCATTTGCCATTCGAACCGTTCTCTATCAATCTGACACTTTCTCAACTGAAGAATATAAAAACTAACAAACCCTTATGGTATATGATTTTTACTCTTTAATCAGTTTTGCACATATCTAATTTCAAAAGCATAACAATCATATAAACATCGGTAATCTTAACATTGACGTACAGGATTGAAACAATAAGCAACAAATGAATTCAGGTAAGGATTAACTAGGCAATGGAAATACGAAATATGATAATTATGTGATTCAATAGATTTAAACTAACATTGAATCATTTATAATTAGAGCACATGGTGTAACCACCTACACACACCTACTTATATCTAATACCCAAACACACCCCAAATACATATTCGAAACAGCTGTGCTCTTCCTTGCATACATATCGCCATACATTAATTCGAATGATCAACTTCGATATTTTATCTTAGTTGGAATGATACGAAATATCAACCGTGGTATCTTCTATTACAATATTTCGATAAGATTTACCTTAAAAAATGGCCAGGTAATTATGAATATATTTTTCCTCGTGTGCTTCGGAACCATAATTTGTTGGTAAAGAAAAAAAGGGCACAAACAAATATGGACATAAGTCTGTCTACAAATATTACTTTAAAAAAATTCAGTGCTCACTGCGTTCTTCTAAACACATTTATTAATGCAATTTCTGTATAGGGCTATATATACAAAGAGTAAATTTGTATGCCTTGGTAGACATTATCCATCAAATTACTTGAATGTACCAAACGAACTGGCGAAAATAATCATAACTTCTCAAACAACTGGATACATTGCCTCTGCGGAAGAGTCGTCCTTAATATGTTTTTTTTCTTCATAATAATAATAATAATAATGAACGTTATTTGTATAGGGCCAAATCACTAACACAAAGAAAGAAGGAAAGGGCGGAATAGAAATGAACATTTATGCCTGATACATGAAAATAATTAATTACAACAACAATAATGATACACAATTCCTATATAGCTTACATGTAATAGGGTAATTTAGGTAATACAAATTTAAAATGAAATGAAATGAAAATTAAATTAAATATTAAATATGTACATGATTCTATAACCAAAGAAGTACCTAAACAGCTGGAACAAACTTAACAATTTACAAAAAGATAGGTCTTCAACAGAGTCTTAAATGATTCTTTTGTGCTTGCCTGTTTGACAATATGAGGCATAGCTGTTCCACCATTCGGCAGAAGAATTTTTGAAAGAGCGAGTGCCATAATATTTTGTTTGAGTGCTTGGAGCTACCAGGAGGGATTTACCATTTGATCTTATTTTTCTTGTAGGGGTAAATTGTAGCATTTTTTTCGAATTTGAATCGAAATCATTCAAAGCAAATTATTGTTGGTGATGTAAAGATAGCAAGAAGAAGAGAGAGAGGAGCGAAGGTTGGGGGCGGGAGGAGGTGGCAATGAAGAAGATGCCACTTAGAGCATGACACATAACTTATCAAAATATATAATCTCCCTTTTGGTCAGTGTAATAATAAGTTTTTACCATCAACAATGTCTTCTTTCTCCGAAGTTACAAACATGGATTTAGCTCCTTTTGGAATAAAACTCTTCACATGTATATGTTTTACATCAGTTACCATTATCATTTATCAAAACATAACATCTACTGCCCTAGGCTTCCGCAATAACATATTTTTACTTAGCTCAAATACTTTACTCACAGAATACGATATTTCAAAATAACTGGAGTTATTAGAAATGGAAGTGGATTGGAATCATGTATAATCGTATTATTACACTTAAATATTAAAACACGAGAGCATATTGTACTACTGTCACTACTACTACTACTACTACTACTACTACTACTACTACTACTACTACTACGACTACTTCTACTACTGCTACGACTACTACTACTATTACTGTTATCATTACTACTAGTTTTACTCTCACTCCTCGTATAATTAATACAATGGCAAAACGATTAGTATCATTACTACACCATGAATATATGGCTAAACTATCCTGTTCTTCATTATCACCATTCGTGTACACTATACTGTGTGATGTCACACAAATATTGTTAAAACAGAACCCTCTAAAATGAGATATAGGGAGGACCGTATCGAAAATGCTTATTAAATGTGAATTGATACTATTTACACATTTTAAATTAGGTGTTTGTAGTTTAACATGATGAAATTACAGTTAGAATTTTTCATTGAAGTACGTCAACTATTCTGCATGTACATGTTTATATGTATTTTTGTATACATATGTGAACAACATTATTTAATATAGGAACCCTGTGGAAGGGGGAAAAAGTTTGTCAAGTGTTCAAATCATGTTAGTATCTATGGTGCAAATTACACACACGCGCGCGTGCTTACACATGCAAACGGGCTCTCACACATTCCTATATTTGTAGTGTATAAGCGGGTCGTGATGAAACTGGCATAACACAAAAACGAAACGTCAAATAGAAAGATTGGAAATATACTGTAAGCTAACAATGTATTATTTCTAAATTAAGGAATACTTGGATAACACCACACTTTTCTTTATAGACAATAATTTGTGAGTGTGATTATAGTATTATGCAAGTGTGGAAGAACATCAGATTAAAAACGTTCCTGTAAAGCATGGTTCTACAAATGCCTTGATATTCTCAGTATGGCAATGTAAAATCATAAAAGTCGGGACGGACTTGAATGCCACATGTTCGTGTAGTCACATACATCTTTCTGTGGATAGTGCTTGTAACTTTACCAAGACTGGGCCAAATTGTTTATCATTTGACGATTCTAGAACCTTGCAGTACACATCGATTCTTATATGCTAGATGATCAACCTTATCTGATCGATTCCACAACGATTCTTTTACAATAACTCGACTTTATCTTTAATAAACAGGGTTTTATTTAAAGGCCCACTGCACTAACTTGTAGCTACTTGCGGCCTCTATATAACAAACAATGCCTAATCGGTGACCATTGGTCCCCCATGATCCTCTTTTTCTTATGTTAACTGAGAGCTGAGTTGATGAGATAACCACCTGTCCAGTGACCTTGCAGAGCGCTCTAATCCCTCCTGTAAACTACGGCAGATAAGCTTTAAGAAAACAAATGGACTGTTTTCCATGTAGTCATTTTTAATACTAAAAAATATACACTTTGACCAGGTGCTACCATGGCAAATCTAGATGGTATTTAGGTCTACCCTCTTAAATCCTGTCCATGAGCAAATGTTTCACCTTGAAATCAACCCTTGTTTATCAGTTCTAGCGTCCATGGGTAATGGCTCAAATAATGAATTTATATATTCTAAAAAATAGAATATTCCAGAATCATGATTTCATGGGCAAGCTCGTAGAACCCGGCTTCGAAAAGCTCGTCATTTTTACGTTTTCTTTGGTGAAACCTGTCCGTTGTCTTTACAGTTGTAGGATGTGGATCGTACTTTGCATCCACTTGTTGACCCAGTTTACCACCGCTGTAATTGATATCATCCGATCTTCAACAGGTTCAAGTTTCAGGAGGCCACATAGATCCTTGGTGTGGCTGTTGTCTAACCTACTGCAAATACCTCTGATAACGTCATCGTCGGCTGCTGCCTGTCGATAGTGCCCTTGAAAGAGAATTTAACGAAGAAAATCTGAATTGTTTAATTGTCAACAGTGGTAGAAAATGAAAAGCAAGATTACAATAAATTCGAGGAAGTTAATGTTCAAAATGGCAACTAACCTCTTGCACCCAACCAATGCATATTATGTTACCCGACAGATACAAGCCCTTGTAGAGATATAATTATATATATATATATTCTTCACGTTATTATTTGGAAAATTTCATTCAGATTTGATAAAAATCGAAGTTGATTGTAACATGCAGTAAGAGAGGAAATGCCTTGTGCGTAATGATTAGATAAACACATTGACATTCAGTTTGATGACTAATATATTGTAAACAGAAAAAATAGCGAACGAAGAATGTATCAGGGAACGTACTGGACAGTTAAAAAATAACTTAGAAAGTAGATACATAAATTCAGTTTAGCAGAAGTAATAAACAACCTTTAGACAGTTAGATTGATATATTACATGGAGTAAGCATACCTCTTAAAACTTCATCAGCAAGCCCTCTGCACTCAATTGCTTGGAGACCGTAAACGATGTGGAGTCGGTTGTGATAAGGTTCTGGTCGAATCAGGTTCTTCCACATCGTCATAGCTTCAAGACCATCTACCTCTCCATTTGTTCCTCGGCACTGTGTGAGTTCATCAGGGCTCAGTCCAAGCTGGTCGATGAGCGGCTGAAACTTTGTTTTCTCAATTAGGCTAGATGCAATTCGTGATAGCTCACTGGCACTTTGTTCGTAATCTATAACGACACGGAAAAAAATTGGTGTAAACTATTAACAGCCATCAGATATTCCATTGTACAGATGAATGGAGTTTGGCACGGACGATTGTAATAACAACATAAATCAAGAATCCGATATTCATACTACGGTCCTGCACTTACTCTCTTTTGTTTAAATTTGTATCTCAGAAATACGTCAACCTTCTTTGAGAACTCATTAAGTATGTTCATCTTCATTTAGTTAATTTGTAAAGAAATATATTCTCACCTAAATACGTAGATCTTGCAACATCTACGTAGCCTAATTTTGCAAGTACCAGGCAGAAATTCCGACGATGGTAGGCTTCCGATTTGTTTTTCCCTTGACAAATTTGTTGCAAAAGACCCAAGGAGCCTTTGTCTACACCTCTAACTCGTCTTCTGTACTTCATGACTTTCCTTTGGTCATACCCAAGAGCCTCAATGACTGGATAAACATCCCTCATCAGAATGTTGAAGGCTACACGTACTAGCTCAGCTTGATACATGTATATCCGTGGCGTCTTGTTGACGATACACTCTAAATAAAATGTGAGAATACCTTTGAGCTTTGCTGCACAATTAAACTTACTGGGTATCAAATATTATCATACAATATTATAATATATTACTTATTTTCGAGGAATATACCAACATGTTGCTAATGAACTGAACTCCAATCCCATCTTCCAGCCCCCCCCCCCCCCTCCGAAAAAAAATAACGGAAGCTGCAACATATCCAAAGTCCATGCCAATAATCATTACTTTAACGTAAACAAAGACAAAACATTAGGATTCCCTCGAATATGGGTGTCTTTTTTGTACTTTTTAAGTTTATTGATAATTTTTCTGTACGTAATGCTTCAACATCTCCTTGTGCATATGCTTTCGTGATTTTTTATCTTTAAGATCCAGGACATCATATGCTGTGTTCCATCATTTTCACCCGTCTTCCCCTATGATACAATTACCTTCTATCCCTATGAATTTGAGGGCAGCTCTCAATGTCTGTCGACATGATTTGTCTCCATGTTTGCTTCTCCATCCTTTCAGTAGATCAACCAAGGTTAATTCTGCTTGTTCGTCCTTTTCATCATGAACATTCGAGGTGTCTTCTTCTTGCTTGTCTTTTGAGAATGAATCCTCATCGGGCATGTCGCTTTCCATCGGGCCCGTCTGACACTAAGAGGAATGCAACCATATTTATTTAGAAGCATGAATGTAAGGCAATGACATACACGTAGCACTTAACCTAAGAATATAATTAGATCAAATCGCTTGTTTCGCTTGTTTCAAGTTTTGCCCCTTATTTAAAAGCCTCTATTTTTTCTCGAAATTCTTCTTGATCTCGCATAATTATTGTCAATGTCAATTGATATGCTGATAGTGTTTGTGTGTATATAAAGTCTGAAGGTTTACATATATACACACGCATCGAATTTTAAAAACAATTTACAGAGTTCTCGTCCTCTTCTTGCGATTAGTTCTCAACTGAAAGTAAAGATACGCTTCTAATGAAAATCGTCAGTATCCACCCACCCACGCGACCACATGCGGTATCCAACAAAAATGAGTACACCCCTTACACAAAATAAAATTAACATATATAGTAACCTCTATCAGAAGATATACTAAAGCATAGGCCTTACAGCAATCAATAATGATAGAGTAGACATTCTATGTGTACCGGAACAAACCATTTACACTGTCGCTCATAAAGTTGAAATATTTTTGTTTTACCCCAATTTATGGAATTATTTTAAAAGTAATTTAAAAATAATAGATCTAGATAATAGTATACATTCGTAGATTTTATTAAATAATACTTTGACAATGTGTGTTTTGCGTGACTGCTAAAGCATGTGTATGCTACTATGCTGATCAACTAAGGGATCTACGCCATTAAGTCATAAATGACATTAATGAGCCATAATGCATGGCCGTCCAGAGGATTTCTTATATTGGGGACCGGGGTAAAATGTAATAAATTATTGAAAATGTATTGCATTTTCTGTGTTTTTTTTATTCATGGAAACTGCCCCCTACCCTAGCCCCCGCTGCGTACAATCATGGTTCAGTGACAAAGCAATGGCCTCGTAACTGTGAGGCCACAGGATCAAAACCGTGTCGATGTGCTATATTAGTGCCTTTTGCGGGGCATTAATCCTCATTACTTTTTATTATGACTTAAGGGCGTAGGTCCCCTAGTTGATAATTCCATAATTTGGAGTAAAACAAAAATATTCCAACTATATGAGCGACAGTGTATTTCATAACAACAGTATAGCATACTGGGGATATTGTTAGAATTGGTAGCAACAAAATTGAGTACACCCAGGTTTTGTATGCATGTCGTCATTGGACTTTAGAGTGTAATATGTCATCCTAAAGTAAAACAATTGTATTCTCAAATTTGAGAACTGGTCTAAAATCTGCATTTTTGAATGACAGTGATCCTAGTTTATTCTTGGCAGAAATGCCTTTCTGGAGAAGTGACAGGTGAACTAGCTTGAGTTACACAGCATCTGAAATCACCTTAACCCACTGAAGCTATATCGGGCACAAGGCCTGGAGAAAGACAAATTGTCAAACTTTCGAAATCAATGCTGAGGAGTTAAACAGGATGAAATCAAAGAAATTAGTAATTGTTTGTTCCCTCTACACTGCTACAATAAATGCAGTGATTGGACAAAATTGTGCCAATACAAGAATTAACTAAAATTGACGGTTATACCAATATGTTTATAGTACAGGGGTGTACTTGTTTTTTTTCTTATAAGGCTTTACTTTTCGAATGGAATTAACATTTTGTACCTACATACGTATCAAAGAATGTCAACATTATCATCGGTTTTAACATATGAATAACTGATTCCACTTTACAAGAATACATATTCAAATATTCCACCTAAATATAAAGTTGAGTTCTGGTCATGCGACTGCATTGTGAAAGAAACGTTGTGGAATCGATCAGTAAAGGTTGATCATCTAGCATATAAGTATTGGTGTGTACTGCAAGGTTCTGGAATCATCAAAATAATAAGAATTTGGCCCAGTCTTAGTAAAGTTACAAGCACTGTACACATAAAGATGTATATGGGACTAAACAACCTGTGGCATAAAAATCCGTTCCGATTTATATGATGTTACATGCCATATTTAGAATAAAAAGACATGCTTTCAGGGAACATTTTTAATAAGATTTTCACACTTGCGTAATACAAATATATCGCTCACAATTTTTGTTCACCTCTTCCCAGCACTCAACCTCCTCTTTAATAGGGTGTACTCACTATTGTTGAATACTACTAACAGTATATGTGTATATTTATACATGTTTATACATTGTGAATGGGTGTGTGTGAAGTGTGTGTGGGTGTATTTCCTTATTGTTAAAAACACGGCCGCGAAGAAGATTGATGGACACAGAGCTCGGGTTAATGAAATGTGTTCAAGATGAGAGTACGTCTAGCTTCCTGTCATTTTATCTTTTCCTTTCCATATTACCCATATTATACCCCGTTCAATACTCGATAAAACAGTTAAGATGTCCTCCAATCCTCACCTTGCGTTTTCCTCTTTGTAGATGTCCTGATTGTGCTCCTCTTCCACTTCCAACGTTTCTTGTCACCATCGATTTTAAGGGCTGACAGCAATTTTATCTTTTTGTCATTATCCTTGACTAGTGATGTTAGATACTCAAGTTCTTCATCCGTTACCTGTCTAACTGCCGATATGAGAATATTATAGCAAACTAGTTTTTGTCTAAGAATTAAAATTCACTTCATTCTGCTGTTGTCCACATTTATAGTCGCTGTCTAAATGTAACGATAATTATTAATTTTGGTATCATAGATCATACCGAAGAACACACGTTCCGTATCGATTTGGGCAGAATATTCTGCGACATTTTTTCTTCTTCAAATCTTACTTTAATAAATATCTTTGTCTTCGAAACTCCTAAAATTGTCAAATCAGTCATAACATCACCTTTTCAGACAAGTTGTCAAACTGGTGAATATTTCAGATGAAATTTCAATAGATATTATTTCCAATAGAACATAAAAATATCAACAATTTCAAGCAGCATGTATCAATGGAGTCGAATACCAAGTAAATTTTGATGTAGATGTTAGTACTTGACTCACGGCATGTTGTATCTCCAATTAACTCCGTAATTTCTGAAAACACTTCTTTCGATGTTGAGGTCAAATTGCTGTTCCTCCATTGCCAAAGCTGTTCAAAGCTGGGACTCTGCGTTTTCTCCCCCTTTGCGTGGTCAGAGAAGCCTACCTTCATGCAGACTTTTGACATCATATCTAAATCAAGACAATCCATCAGCGTCGTTAACCGGATTAAATCATCATCGAAGATTGTGTCGTGGTCTGTACGGAATAAAATGTGTTTCCACCAAATGTTATCACCTCAAAAGTTCTCCAAATACATATATATACTTAGTTAAAATAGACAATGAGAAATAATTATACCTCTTAGAAAAATTTGTCATAACATTAACCTCTTAACAATATTTAGTGATAAGAAAGAACCAACTTATAACAAAAGAAAATTCAATTAAAAAGGAAAATTGATTTCAAAACTTACAGAAGTGTTTTGACATTGGATGAAGGTTTGTGGAGAGATCTTCTATCCTTCGTCGAAACTCGATTGTCCCGAAACAGTCTGCCAAATATAATCGTTTAAGAACAATAACTCTTCCACTGTGTTCAATAAATGCAACATTACGTGCTCTACACTGTTAAACATTGTGCTCACACATTTACTTTCTTTGCCTCAAAATATTTAACCCTAAACTCCAATCCACGGTGAGAAGTTGCTAATGCCAATATCGAAAACTGAAGTAATGAAGAAGGATACATAATTTTAGGAACAAAAAACGTCATCTCTAATCACTTATTCACATTCGTTTAATAATTCAAATTCATCGACGATCAGCTGAACAAAAGAAAAAAAAGTACGTGATTTGGGGTGCAGATTGTATCTTCTTACAATGCTTATTTCGAACCAAACCAGAGTAATATATGTCAGTAACTTTACCTGTCATGTCATGTCGACCGATGTTAATCAATACATCGTCAAGCTTACATCTCTTCTCATAGTTACTGCATTCCTCAGAGGCAATCCAGTCACAAATCAGTGACTGTGTGTCAAACAACATCTTATTGTTTTCATCTGGAGTGTCGGATATCCTCTTTTCATCCATGTTTGGCATCTCGTTCGCCAATCGCTTGCGGTGTCTACTCGTAAGTTTGAGAACGAACAACTCTACATCTCGGGGTTGAATAGGCCTCTTGAGAATAGCGGGTACTGGAAGGGAGGCAAAGTTCGAAAAATTAGAAAACCATTAACGAACAATTGTAGAGTTATTTCCATAACAAGAGGCCAAACAAAATCATTAACATCATATATCAAACTTTGTAACCATTTGGGTACAAACTAGAAGAAATAGTTTGTGAGTCATCCCCAAGTGAACAAGCGACCAACAACAACATTTCATGTGTAATACTTCAATACAAGCCTTTAATCTCTACTTAGTTTAAAGTTGTGATTTGTACCTTCTTGCAGAAACATTGGTCTTAGTCTTAGTTGTGTGTTCACTGTTGGTAATAAAGGTGGAATAATTATTTTTTACCCCAATTCATGGAATGATTTTGACAATGATTTATTCCTAATAGATCTATATAAAAGTATACATTCTCAGAATGTATTGAATAATAATCTACAAGTATTTGTTTTGTTTGGCTGCTTAAGCATGTGTGTGCTACTATGCTTATAAACTAGGGGACCTGCGCCCTTAAGTCATAACTGACAGCAATGAGGATTAATACCTCACAAAAGCGCACTGATAGAGCACATCGACAGGGTTTTGATCTTGGAGCATCACAGTTACGATCACATTGCTTTGTCACTGAATCGTGACTGTACACAGCGGGGGTTAAGGGAAGGGCAGCCCCCACAAAGAAAAAAACACAAATAAAATGCAATACATTATCAATAATTCATTGCATTTTGCCCCGATCCCCACCACAACAAAATGCTCTGTGTGGCCATGCCTTGAACCATAATGCATTGCCGTACAGAGGAATTTATTATGTTGGGGACCGGGAGAGAGGGGGGGGGGGGGGGGAATGCAATGAACTATTGATAATTCATTGCATTTTCTTTGCGATTTTTTATTTGTGGGGGCTGCCCCTACATTAGCCCCCGCTGCGTACAGTCATGATTCAGTGGTAAAGCAATGGCCTCGTAACTGTGAGGTCCCAGCATCAAACTGTGTCGACGTGCTATATTTAGTGCCCTTGTGAGAGGCATCAATCCTCATTACTGTCAATTATGACTTAAGGACGTACGTCCCCTAGCTAGTAAGCATAGTCGCAGACACATTCTTTAGCGATGACGTAAAACAAACACTCGCAAACTATTATTCAATACAATTTGAGAATTTATACTATTATCTAGGTCTATTTTTGGAACTAATCATTGCCAAAACCATTCCATAAATATATGGGTACAAAATAAAGATTATTCCACCTTTATGACCAACAGTGAAGATCGGAAGGTAAGATGGCAAGATGTGGACGGGTGGGGGTGGGGGGGGGGATACCGCATTTCTCTCTGTCTTTAACATGTAATAGAGGCATACCTGTCTCTTAAGGTAGCCTACATATGGAAGGAAGAGATATCACTATGAACGAAAATAATATTATAACCCTATTGTCAAATGTGCTTGGATTATCACGAAGAGACAAAAGACGAAAAGGCATGTTACGTTAACGGACAATTCAGTAATGTTACCTACCTCTGAAGAAAGTTTTGACCTCAGGACTGCACTGGGCACTTTCTAGCGCTAGGCTCAATAAGACTACCGGGTGTTTATCAAACGGTGATTTCATCCATTCCTTCAGTTCCGTAAGGGCTACTTGGATGTTGTCTTCGACGGGTTTTGAATCGTCAAGTCCTGATGGTAAGTGGTTGTGAGAAAGCTTTTGGAGAAAGCTTTTTATCTTGCTCGGATCTTTGAGGTGCCAAAGGATGTGTTCCAGCGTATCTTCAGAAAGAATCATGTTTGTTCCGTTTCTTCGATCTGGAATGCAATAAAATCAAGATATATATCACTGGAATAAGAACTATGATCATGATGGTTAAAAAAAACCTAGTATACTCTTAAATATTAAACAAAGTCAAATAAAAAATAAAAAAAAATAATTTTAAGCACTAAAATGTATTAATGCATAGCTATATGCAATCCACTTTACAAATATCTTCATGGAAGTTACAAATATTTAAAGATGTTCTATATACATGCATGTATGGTATGTATTACGTTGGTGTTGTCAATTCATTATTGGAGAGCGATTTGTTTTGGATTCTTAAAATAGTCCGCATTTTCTTATTTCTTAAACTCTTTTAACGACAGTCTGCACTCAATGATATATATCGTATCAGGACAATTACCCCCTGATAAATCACCCGCAGAAAATTACGGCCCGGAAAACTACCCTAAGAGGACAATGCCCCCAAGAAAATTACACCCCCGGAGACTCACCTCCTGGGGATAACTACCCCCCGAGGACAATTACCCCCCGGGACAGTTAACCCCCCGAGGACAATTATCCCCCGAGGACGATTACCCCCAGGACAATAACCCCAAGGACAATTACACTCGAGGAATTCTTAACACTATGACGTATAATGCGAGCTTTTCTCGAAATCGTTATTTACAGAAAATGTCATATATTTTTTTTATTTCCATAGTTATTTATGAACTTCATACATTCTTTTTAAATTATTCAATTCTATGTGGTGGGGGGGGGGGGGGTGTATGCAGGTTCCCCATTTCCCTTGTAGTTCTGCCACCGAGTAAAGTACATAATTTACATTGCTTAGAAATTAAACAATACATTTCGCGCAGATGAGTACGCGTTACAGCCTGTCTCCTTAAAATTGGCCCAACAAAGAAAATAAGAATGTAAGATTTCATTATGTTAATTTGCATCCTCTGTAACTTTTCTAATCAGCTGATTATGTATTTGTCTGTGTATGTACAATGGACCCTCAGCCATGATCTATTCTAAAATTAAGGTCTTCTGCACGTTATATATATATATATATTTCTGATGTCATGCTTATTAAGTAAAATACATTTTCTTGTACAGTAATTTATTTTGAAATAGAAATTGCTTTCAACTTGTATGTACGGTGCCATGTCAGGGGCGTACGCAGGGGGGGGGGGGGGGGGGGGGGGGGGGGGGGGGTAAGCGCGGACACTTTTTTTTTTTTTTTTGGTCTCGAAATTTCAAAATTTGACATTTTTCTTCGTTGAGGGGGTAAGGTCACCTTATTTAGGTTAGCCGTGGGTATATATTTTTTTTTTTTTTTTTTTTTTTTAATAATAATAAAAAAAAAAAAAAAAACCAACAACAAAAACAAAAGGGGGGAGGGGGGGGTTTTAGGTTTTGTTTAGGGGGGTTTACATACATAAACATACCAAAGGGGGGGGGGGGGTTGAACCCCCAACCCCCCCCCCCCCTCCCCTGCGTACGCCCCTGGGTCATGTCAAAAGAAAACAGCTATCTGGTGCATTCATCACATTTGATTTAGTAGCTCCACAGCATTTTTTTGTTCAACCGGGATGCCGCAAAGGAATAATAGTTACATAACATTTTTTTTTTGAAAGCGTTGTTTTTGTGAAAAGCAAATATCAGAAACGGTTGGAGTATGTATTAATGCGAAATTAAATATTGTAAAGTATCTCTCTTCCTCGCTCGCTGAAAATATTTTGACAGCAAGGCGTCTGAATATATATCACATCTTTAATTTTAAAATTGCATTGTTATACCACACTCATTATATTTAGAAACATGATAAATAAGGGCATCCAGAGGCCCGAATATCCTCAAATTCGTGTATCTAGGTCATGATCGAATATATAACTTTTTGTTCATGTCTATCAGGCGACGAGGTGCCAGCATACGATGCTTTAAATCACTTCTAGTCCTAATTTTTTACCATTGTGAAAATGTATTGTGCTTTTTTTATTCTTGCTCGTTCGCTAAATTAAGTGGAATAATTGTTCACGGAGGGGGGGGGGGGGGCAGTTGTCCTAGGGGGTAATTATCCTCGGGGGTAATTGTCCTCGGGGTAGTTGTACTCGGGGGAGTAATTTTCGGGAGGTATTTTTCTGGGGGTAATTGTCCTTAGGGGGTTATTGTGCTCGGGGGGGGGGGGGAATTTCCGGGGGATTGCCCAGGGGGTAATTGTCCTAGAACTATAGAACTAGAGCTATATATATATAAACTTTCTTTTATTTAAAAAAAAAAAAAAATTGGGGGGGTTAAGTTAATTGATGTTTGAAATATTCTCCTATTATGTCTACTGGATACTTCATATCTCAAAGCCACATTCAGGTAGCAAGGTTTTGTGACTGGTTTATGCAAGTAAATATTAATATAAATAGAGCAACTTACCCATTGCTAATAACAAAATTGACTTATGTTCCGAAGAATTCGATAGGGACTAACCATGTAAATCTTGCCATATGTTGTGGAGTCCTCCTTCAATTAAAAGTATCTTCAATACTAATAGTTGATCACAAATACGATGCTCGTCCTTCCAGTTACAGAGTAGGAGATAAAGCTGCTCCTGTGTCGTTGTGTCGTTTATACGTATGCCTAGTCCAAGGAGAGCCTGGCTTAGGTCTATTGTCTCCAAACCAGCTTCTAGGATTCCATGAACTATTGTCCAGAGTTCAAAGTAAGATAATGTTTCTGGTGTCAGACAAAACCAAAGATTTATTTTAAATATGATTTTCCAGAATTCGAATATTTATGTACATAACAATCGATACAACAACAATAAACAATGAATGTCGATTAGAGAGATTTTTGTTGACTTAGAGCGTGTTTCCTATACAGATATTTAGAGATAGCTTTGTGAACTCCAAAGTGGGTTAAATTGTTAAAAATTCATTAGAATTGGGAAGGGGGTGTTAACAAGAATTTAGCCTCTATTAAACCTCGTTTTCCGATTCCCTGTCGTACATCAACTAAAGAATACCGACACATTAATCCAGACATTTGAATTGATATTTCCTTACACTCAAATAATATTGTTTCAATCCAATAAACAAACCGAATATAATGTCTAAAATATTTGCTCGAATGCCTTTTATTATAATCTATATTAAAAAATGAAAGTACCATTTTATCATCCTTGAGACTTTGTTCTTACCGTAGAAAAATGTCCTATATACTGGATTACATCTGGCTCTCTCCAAAGCACAGCTTAGCAAGACCATTGGATTTTCGTCGAACGGTCCTTTATTCCATTCTCTCAGTGTTTCCATGGCTTGTTGGATGACATTTGTCTCTGCAGTTGTTTTGAGATTTCTGGTTGAGCCTGGAACCAGCTTACTTAAGAACTCCTGAATCTTATCCGGGTCTTTGATATCGAGTAGTATTTGCTTCAATGTGCCATCGGTTACACCAGAGCTCCTCTTTCTTTGTTCTTTTTGAGGTAATAATAGAGGTAAGAGATGTGATCTGTAATTCACTGCAAGCTTAACCAAACTATACAGTCCATAAAGCCGGTACCTGAGCATCAAATATTATTTAGAGTTTGAATACTCACGAAATATTGCCCTCGTTCATTGCCGTTTACTTTATGAAGTTGCGCGTAAACTGACTTTAAAGAAGACCCTACCTCCCTTCGGGAAATTATTTTGTAAATAGAAAGTATATTTTGATTTTATCGGAGTTGTTTAATATGCACTTTACAAAATGTTGTTGACATTTTACTGCAGAGACATATTTTATATCAACTGAGTCTATATTACGATATTATAGTAATATAACAATTCGAAAGAATGTTAAACAAACCTAGAATTTTCAACCACGTTTCTTCAAAATCGGCTCTTTCAAGTGCATCTCTTAAGACCTTTGCTTGATCTGCTCTGTTGTGTTTCTCTTTCCAGTCACAAAGAGCGTCATAAAGCTCCTGTGGACCTAGACTTCTTCCCACTTCCTCCTCTATTCCCAGTTCACGTAGCGTCTTTCGTACCTTCTCCAGGATCGGTGTGTCCATGTCATATAGCAATGATCTAAGCTCATAGAATGACACAGTGCCTGCAATACGATAACATCATTTTGTTGTTAATGTTTTTCTCATTGACCATATTGATAACTTATTAACATATCATATTTTATTTTATTTCGCTTTGTGTTTATAATTTAGTATTACATACAAAGTTGTTTCACCTAATGATTTCATTTTTTTCTCCAATTCTCATAGACTTTGAGTATTTACGCAATCATGAAGTAAAATAAAAAGTAAAAGTTGCTAAGATCATTAATTTTATGAAATTAATTAATTAATTAATTTGCTTGTGTTATTTTGTTTATCTATTTATTTAAATATAAATTTATATATATATTTTATTTATTTATTTATTTATTTTTTTTTTTTTTTTTTGGGGGGGGGCATTATTAATAAACCGAGTAGTGATTTGACTAATGACATTTAAAATATAGAATACTCAAGAATGTTTTTATCACTCTTTTATACACAATTATAGGATAGAGTATTATCATGATTATAGTAGTCACAAACAGACTGAAGTAGAAATAATCTTACATTCCGATTATGACTAGAAATCGTTAAAAATCGTGGACGGTAACATTACTTGGAGGGTGTATTGCGACATAAAAGAAGGAAATTTACCATCGAAAAATGTCTTCGAGACATGGGTACTTCCAGCTCTCTCTAGGGCAAGACTAACCAGAACAAAGGGATTCTGGTTTAAAGGGCCTTTATTCCATTCTCTAAATTTCTGTATGGCTTTCAGGTTTACGTCTTCCTTCTCTTCTCCATTATAGGGATTTATCTCTGTATCTGACACATCCCCGTTCTTCCCTTCAGTATTATCGTGGCTAATCAGTGCTGTAGCTGAAGCAACGTTATTATCCTCTGCTTCATTATCGGCCTCGCTTTCCACATCTGGTATCAGCTTATAAAGGAAATTGTAGACCTTTTCAGGCTTTTCCAAGTCATGCAGTATTTGTTGCAATGTTCCGTCACATATCTTAGGAGTGGCTTGTCGTATTTTGTCTGTGGAACCAACAATACAGGTTTATTGAGACCTTTTGTCATTAAGTGGCATGATAATTAGTAGGTATATAATAAGGCGGGTTATTACACTTCGCGGCAATCGAACCCTATTACAAGATACATCCGTAATTATAAAGCAAGTGGTATTTTTTTACAATTCTCCCTGCGTAAAATAAGTCTTAAACGGATTTGGTGTTTTATCATCCTTGTTCTACAGTGCAGAGAAATGTATGTGTTGGTGTATTCATAATCCTTTCAACCTAACAAAATTAGAAGGCAAGCTTTCATACACTTCAGGAGACTCTCTCAGTGCAAGTGACTTCACATTATTGGTGTGTGCAAAGTCACGCGCTGCTCCTGGGTAAAAGTGTATATTTATCTTTATGAAGTACATACCGTATATATGTAGCCATCTGGCTCCAAGATCCACCTCTTCTAGAGCATCTCTTAACATCTGCGCTTGTCTGAGTGTCTTTGTTGTCTCTTTCCAATCACATAATGCATCGTACACCTGTTCTCTTCTCATTTGTCCCTCAATGCCTATAATACCGAGCTTGATGAGAGCAGAACACACCTTCCCCATGTCCTCATTCGGCGTATCATAAGCCAGTAGCCACAGTTCATAGAAAGAGACGACCCCTGTAAACATGCCATGTGTTACGACTTCGATATTCGAACCAATACGGTTACATTCAGGTACACTAAACACTATATGTATATATACATATAAATACGTGTGAGTTGTATATATAAACTTGAATAAAGGTCCGTACATAGGCTTACATGCTTTCAGTAAACCAAATCCAATAGACTTGTTCACAAATTCATGGATATTATGCAAGCATAGTTACCCTTTTTTAACGAGGTGGCTGTATCAATATGTGTTAGCATGGTTATCGGCATTCTATGAATCAATATTTGTGTTTATGTTGAAAATATTGTAGGATTAAGAAACATAATTTCGTTTTTAAGCCTAATGAAATTGTTATCTTTGTATACACTCTTTAATATTTGAATGGACAATGAACAGGGTTGTTTTGACATTGGAGAAATATTACTGAAATATCGGGACCGTGATCTAGCTAACCAGATTTATACATAGTCATATAATATGGGATCAGCGCTCCAAATGATAAGTGTATACTGAACGTTACAAATTTAAATAATTGACAGGGATGGGAGCGAGTCTCGATCAAAGGAAACACACTTCTCTCAAAGGATATCATGACTCGTGCTATACGTACCTTCTACTTTCATTTTCTGCACCAATGGCTCTACCTGAACCATTGACATTGTCTCTTCGACATCTGGCTGTTCAGACGTACCTATAGTTTGAAAATAGATGCTTTATATTTTTAATTGTGCTGTTACTACACATACAAGTATTTATTCACTTTGAATAGCACAACCATATTGTGAATATTTGATAAAAAGTAAACTGTTGTCAGACTATCAGAGATGGAGCGTATAATTTATGTGGTAAAATGTTCTTTTAGGGCTATCACACAGTATGTTAAACGTAATGTACACACAATGAATAATCGATTACGAAATGGATTTAGTGTAGATTTATAATCAAATTCATCCCCAATATAAATTCAGTGAATGTTTGCACTCAGGACGTTTCACAATAATTCATAAAGAGTTGAAAATGCAACAAATCAATATCCTGAATCTTGATAACATAGCTGACGAAAATGTAATCAAGGCAGTCTTGCAAAAAATGCTAAGCTAACACTGATCTACACAAACTTACGAAGTGATGAAGCCAATGCTAGTTCCGCGAAAGCCTGGGGTGGATTTGATTTGGATGGGGGTGTGCCGCTCTAGCCTCGAAACCCCTTCCCATTTGTAAGGGTCATTTTGGCTGAAAAATATACCCATTTAGCAATTTTTCTTGAAATATAAGCAAACTTTTTCACAATTGTCGAGTTTTCGCCATGCAAACTTCCAACATTTTTGGAATTTTGTCGTGTATAAAATCTCAATAATTCCTGTTTTTTCTAAATTATCTTCTCTATTTTTGATAGCATATTATTCTATGTCCTCTAGAAGGAAAATACCCTATTGAGTAAAAAGAATTGACAAACATAGTTAGTTTTGCGTTTCGGTACAAATACCGATTTAGCTTATTGGAATTTGCCCTACGTATATTGGTTACATTGAACAAAACATATCTTTCTTACTTTTTGTCAGATTTTGTTCAAACTTTTACTGGTGAGTTTTTCTGATTTGTCTGCCTTCTGATATTATTAAATGCCCATGAATGTTAGAATTCCCCATATGTTAAAGCTTAATTAGAATTAATGAACGTTGTTTTATCCTAAATCAAATATGTGTCTTCTTCAGGTAAACCATAGACGAGATTAACCAAAGAGTAAAGTACAGATTGTTAATACTTACCTCTTCTTTGATGACGTTTCCACAAAACAAATGTTATGCCAGCCAGAGCGATAATAACTAGGATGACCATCGGTACGACTGTAAAAGAGAAAGTTTCAGTTCTTATTCTGTGTTTGAGTGATGTTGCTTTCGTTAAAAAAACTTTGAGATAAGGATATGTACTCAGTTTCCTATTTAGATTTGATAAACACTATGGTAAATTCTCTTAAAAATTATACATAAAGCAGAATTCTTAAAAACCTTAGATTAATTCGTTTTTGTACATCTTGTGATGACAAAGGGTACTTATGTCATACCGATTTTGACAGGCGTCGCTGTATACGTCGTCACATCAGTTGCCGTAGTAGTAATGGAAGGATAATACAATCCATCACTAGCTACACTTGTAGAAACTGCAGGCAGTACAAGCAAAATAGTCGCAACTCTTTGCTCTTTCGTTCCAGGGATATCTGATGCAACACATACGTACGGTGTCTCACTTGCTAAACCTTTGATTGATATTGATTTGTTCTTGGTACCGTCATGATTTGTCCTCTCATTGGTTACTAGGTCAGTGATCTTATTATGCCCATGCAGAAAGAAAAGGTCTAGGTCTGGGTAGTATTTCGAAGCCATGCAAGTTATGTTAATCGGAGTACTCGTGAAAATACTACAACTCTGTGAGGCTGAGGGTTCCTTTTCCGCACATTGATGAATAACTGGAAATGGATCCTGTGGAGGAGCTGCAATAAAACGAAACGCAAAACAAAAGAAAATGTCAAGTCACGTAGCACCATATTCGTATGAACAGAAACTTTAAACATCGCAAGTTATTTTAATGACTGAATGTGTATCATCAGGATAATGGCTGTATATACGGTGTATTTTTTGAAAACATTTTCCTTTATTCGAGTAAAGTTTGGTAACGTGGATGCACGTAATCACCTTTTTTTTCTTAATATAGTACTTGAAGAAATACTGAGCTGATGAGCTTTATTCTAGCGTACCTTATCGCCATCTCATGGTGAACACCTCAATATTGCGTAACCCAATACCTAATTTCCACTTCGCAGACAGAAGACTCGATTCTAGAACCTACATCGCAGCTAAGGAAGCACCGAGTTACGGGACCATACTGCTAAAACTAACAAGAGATACCGCTAGGAAGGATGTTGCGTTCGTGCTTCTAGCACAGTATACCTTTAAATATACTATGTCCTATGTTTGCAGCCAACATCACATTATGTAGAACTTTGCAGGAATTATGAATATGTCATGTGAAATCTAAACGTTAGCAGTATCCTTATATTCAAATTGTGCAAGAAAACCCGTTTACTTGCTAGACTTTACTAAAATTTAAAGAGTAGACAACGATTTAAAATGGTTTATTGACAGGCTGACAAAATGTAGGTCAAGAGGTTGTTTACATTTTTGAGGGAAATTCACGCGCTAGGAAATGTAATACTTTGTATTACATTGGAAGGAAATGTACAAGCGTATGTACGCTTATCAAGCAAGCGCGGAAAATACCGCCAGCAAATTAAAAATAGCACGAAGGGGCTTTCATTCTAGTTATGGCTTTCATTTTGAATGGACAAGAATAAAAATTTACGGAGTCTAAAACATTATTTCATAGGCGGGGGGCCTAGCATAACTTTAGGCATAATGACTTAATGTATATAAGTTTAGCCTAGGCATCACTCGATTTCATAGGCGGGGGGCCTAGCATTGCATTTGTAAGCATTTTTTATGATTCAATATATCTGTGTTATTTTGTTATGACACCCAGAAAATCAAAATGTGCAAAATAAGCGTCCATCTCAAAATGTTAATAAAGCCACGACATAAACGCAAATTTGGTTGTTTGTTATTTTTGTTAGCCGTGAATAATGTCAGACACTAATACTGACTGGCGTTTTTTCTTCTTTGGTAATAACATACGTAAATTGAGCGGTAAAGGGTACGTGATAATTTGTCTACATCAATAACCCACTCCTTGTAATAGCCACAAGTAAACTGATTGAATCTTTGCGCAGCACAAAATGTAGTACAATAGTCTGAAAATCATACTATTACTTACTGACTTGGTAGCACTTTCGTTTCGACAACTAATAGTGGTTATGTTCCCACTTAAAGACATTTTCAGACCCCCCCCCCCCTTTAGGGAAGTTCTAAATTAGTATTATCTTCCAAATGCCGTTGTAATTTAACATTTTCATTTATTTGGCCTGCAAATTCTCTTTGGGCCAATTCTCTTTTTAATTATGGTAAACGATTTATGTGAGCAACTTTCTATACCGTATTTTAAATATGTCGACGACCTCTCGTTAGTACAATGTCGGAAATTTACAGATGTCTCACAATTACAATCAATACTTAATTCTGTGCAATCTTGGTCTATTGTGAATAATATGTCACTAAATCCTTCAAAGTGTTTTACCCTCCAAATTAGTTTCATGAAAAATCCACCAGACCCAGAAATTCTTTTTATTAGCAACACCGAGTTGTGTAATAGGCATAGTACTAAGATTCTTGGAGTGATCATCCAGTCTGATCTAAAGTGGAATTTGTATATTGATGAGCTAATAAAAAGATGTAATAGAAAAATGTATATGTTGAGGAAACTCAAGAAATTTAATTTACCTTTAAATGATTTAGTATTAATCTACACAGGTTATATACGACCAGTTTTAGAATATTGCGCCCCTGTGTTTCATAGTGGTCTTACATCTGAACAGAAAAACAGTCTCGAACGAATACAACGGAGGGTTTGCAAAATTATTTTAGGCTCTAATTTTATGTCATATTCACATGCATGTCAAGTATGCAATTTAAGTACACTTGAGGAAAGAAGACTAGTACTGTGTATAAAATTTGCACAATCTTTAGCAATTCACCCAGCATGCCATACCTCCAAAAAAAGGAATTAGAATATCATTACGTCAGACTCCTACATATCATAATTTCAAATGCAAAACCAATCGCTTCAAAAACAGCCCTTTACCATATTTGATCAATCTAATTAACCATAATTAAATGCTTTTTTAACTACGTGTTAAATTTCAAACACAGAACTAGTCTTCACCTCAGTCGTCTTTAGTCTTAAAATCCAATGTATTCATTCTAAACGAGAAAACTTTCTTTTGTTATTCTTAACGTGTAATGTTATTTTGAATGTATTTTTAACAAACTTTTTAACGTGTAAATATTTAAAAATGCAACCTGTCACTTTATTATGTCAACATGTACACATGAATAATCCAGCTTCTGCTGCTTTTCATGTAAAATGACAATTATCATGCATGTATTTTGAAATTACATAATAAACCATTATTGAATTGAATTGAACAAAAAGGGGACAAAGTACATAAGGCAGACTTATATTTTAACATACAGGGCCTACATTTTTTTAAAACATGCCTATACAATCACACAATGACAAGAAGTGTCGATAGGTGACCATTAAAACGAACTCTTGTGATTACTTTTCTTGTATTAAATATATATCGAGATATCGAGCCGTAAGTGTCTGATGAACTCTGGTGTTTTTTTTTTACAAACGGTGCACCCGACCTTTCGAGAATTAAAGGTGAATTCCATTCATATTGAATTAGGTATCGTTAGAAAGGTTATTTTCAGTTCTTCATTTTTGTTTTTAAGTTCATTGTCAATAAACATAAGGGGAAGGAGATATAATGGAATGAAGTTACGAGAATCAAGTTTTTCTGAGAGAATTTCGTCTACGATACCATTAGGAGATTTGAGCATGTGACGTCATTCCGTGGACTATTCACAACACGGTCACCGCGCGCATTCTATTCGCAATCAGATAGCACTGCAGTGTACATATCAGAGTGAAAGTATAGACGTTATATCGGGATATTAATCATCAGTAAAAATGACAGAAAACAGCTCAGATGAACTCGAAATGATCTTTGAGTATGATGAAGAAGAAGTTAGTAGCAGTGATTATGGTATATAAGTGAAGATGATGGTGAATTGGGCGAATTAAAGACGACGAAAATGTAACGCTGATCGAATCGTGATGCGGGAGTTCAAGCTGCCAGCTAGGCCTACTCCAGGAAGCTCCGACGCCGAGCTTCGGCGGGTGCATAGAGAAACATTCAAACATGCAGCGGGTGGGGCGACATTATCTCAAAATATGCGAAGGGAGTAATTACAATTTTGACTTTACTAGCTATATAGGTTGCTCGACTTCTCTGAGCATCTGGCTGGCCAGTTGAAAATTATAATTTGAAGAATTAGTCTTCGATGGGGAAAAGGGGGAGATTCTTCGTCCTACCCCGACGATTCTTCCCTGTTGTATATCGTCGATTCAACATGCATGGCGAAGAGATAGTACCGCACTACCGCGCCGTCTCTTTGCTGAGTTTTTTTTTCGATCAGCACTGAGACATTTCATCTAGACCAGTAGTAATTACAAGCCGAGTAATAATACTTAATTTGTTCGAATGACAGACGTTTCAGCTAATTTATAACCCGAGAAAAACAACTTTATCTCCAAAAAATGTCACGCTGCAATTGCAGCTCAGCTCAGCCGTTCGTAGTGCAGTGTTCACCCACTGCGGTGAACACTGCACTACGAATGGCTGAGCTGAGCTATCGCGAGTTCTCCCCGTGCCGCGAAATTCAAGTTACGCTAGTTATCAAAACAAAACATAGGCGAAGCCGGTGTGTCAGGATCTGCAAGACGATCAATTGTACAGTACCAAACGTCAATATTTCAAGGAAACCAAACATCGGGAAGCAACCAATGCTTATATAATTGAAAGAATGTTTATTTCTTGATTGTAAATTCGATAAAACACTTCATTAAATATCACAAAAATTGCAAAATCTACTAACAAAATTACCCATGTTTGTGTACGTTTTTACATTGAAATAATACGTTGTACTTCCGGGTTACGTTTAGGAACAGTCCACGGAAATACGTCACATATACTACGTCACGAAGGAGAATATCAACGCTTCCGGGTTCCTCTGCTTACACTTTTGATCTTTCCAAGTCTAATAATAATTTAACAACACATGCAAATTTCTGTCAATCAATATATTTGTATTCCTTATGTCATAAGCATTGCAACAATAGCAAACATGCATATTTTCACCACTTTCTTCCAAATTCACCTTTAAGGCTTGTTTAGTCACGATAATTCTTGTAACCCGTATACGCGAAGACTGGGTGGGACGAAGTAAACCATGCACGATGGATGACATGTGACTTCTTACAAAACATTAACACGCGTAAATATATTTGGACAGATTGAATGATAAGACCAATCATGAGCTAGGTAATCTTGAAATAAAGAAAACAATTGTTGTTGTTAAACGTTTCTTTAGAACGTTCATTATTATTAGAGTGCGTAATATAACAAAATGTTGAATAGTTAACAGTACCTGCTTAAAAGAAAATAGTGTTCGCGAGTACATTTGTTTGTGAACAAGTATGCAGGCAGGTTATCTGAGAGCATATTTTGTACTGTAGGCGTGATTGGGAAGAATGATGAATTGTCACGTGTTGTCAATTAGACCAATTGCCTACATTTTAAAACCCTTTTTCAAAAACAAAATAATTCTAGGCTTCTAACCTAAACAAACACAAAATAAGTGATAAGTGGATTGTGACTGAGGTATTTTACTGCATATAAATTGCGTTTACTCACCAAATAGCTCAATGTCTGTAAAACTGTGAATTAGTATCCCCTTATAGCTCGAAACTCTGCATATATATCGACCTTCTTCTGCAATACTGACTTCATTGATGACCAATGACCGGTTTTCATTCATCTCCATGATCTGACATGGCCTTTCACCTTCACATAATCCTGTCACTTCATCGGTTGGAATCCATGAAACAAGGTTTGGTGCTGTTCTTGGGTCATCTCCTTTCTTCCAGTAGACAGCTAAAGGTGTCCCACGAAATTGACATGTCAGAACTACGCTGTCACCGATTCTTACAGTTTTGAGAGGGTCAGTATACACAACATCATCTGGAACATCAACATACACCCCTGAAAGAAAAGGTAATGGGATAGCACACCTTAAAATCATATGTTATTCTTTATTATTAATGACATTGCATTCTTTCTTATCGTAATTATAAATAGAAGTATGAATGGTTGATAACAGAATAAACGTTGCGTATCTTAGAGATTTAATGACTCGTCAGTTAAACGATTAATACTAAAATGAAAGAACTTTCAAAGTCGTGGGGAAAATTAGGAACGCATTGCCATTCAACGTTGTAAAATACAAAGGAGATAAATAAAAACTGAAGAATCAGCAGGTATTTGTTTGCGTCCTTTGGTTCATCTAAGCTCAGCCTTAGTAAATTACCGCAACTTTTAGCTGATTATGTTTTAATTAATATAGAAGTTGTTGTTGTTGTTGTTTGGTATTATCGGCGTTTCATTCTTTTTTAAAATATTTACGCCTTTCACTTTTTTGTTTACTACACTGTCGCTCATTAAGGTGGAATATTTTTTTTTATTCCAATTTATGGAATTATTTTAAAAATAATTTAAAAATAATAGATCTAGATAATAGTATACATTCTCAGCTTGTATTGAATAATAATTTGCCAATGTGTGTTTTGCGTGACTGCTAAAGCATGTGTATGCTACCATACTTATTAACTAGGGGACCTTCGCCCTCAAGTCATAAATGACAGTAATGAGGATTAATGCCCCACAAACGGGCACTAATATAGCACATCGACACGGTTTTGATCCTGGGGCTTCACAGCTACGAGGCCATTGCTTTGTCACTGAACCATGGCTGTACGCAGCAGGGGCTGGGGGTAGGGGGCAGTTTCCATAAATTAAAAAAAAACAGAAAATTCAATAAATTTTCAATAATTTATTGCATTAAACCCCGGTGCCTAACATAAACAAAAATTATGTGTGCCCATGCCTTGAGCTATAATGCATGGCCGTCCAGAGAATTTTTTTATGTTTGGGACCGGGGTAAAATGCAATAAATTATTGAAAATTTATTGCATTTTCTGTGTTTTTATTCATTTATGGAAACTGCCCCCTACCCTAGCCCCCGCTGCGTACAGTCATGGTTCAGTGACAAAACAATGGCCTCGTAACTGTGAGGCCCCAGGATCAAAATCGTGTCGATGTGCTATATTAGTGCCCTTTTGTGGGGCATTAATCCTCATTACTGTCATTTATGACTTGAGAGCGTAGGTCCCCTAGTTGATAAGCATAGTAGCATACACATGCTTTAGCAGTTCCGCAAAACACACATTGGCAAGTTATTATTCAATAAAATCTGAGAATGTATACTATTATCTATATCTATTATTTTTAATTAATTTTTAAAATAATTCCATGAATTGGGGTAAAACTAAAATATTCCACCTTTATGAGCGACAGTGTATTTGAAAATTCGAACTCTTCTAAAATCATAGTTTTTTTAAAGTTTTTTATTATATAATCTCAGATCCACTGGTCCATAAAAACCCTCACCGCGATTGGCACCTTCCTGCCAGACCGGCGTAGTCTAGTTCTGGACCCTATATATGATTTTTGTTATTCGCCTACTATAAACGTTAGGCCGAGTAATGGCGCGATCCTTATTGATTTCGATATTCTCGCGCGGTTAGTGGGGATATCGAAATCAATAAGGATCGCGCCATCACTCGGCTTAACGTTTATAGTCGGCGAATAACAAAAATCATATATAGGGTCCAGAACTAGACTAAGACCGGCGCGGTACATTGCGCAATCTTCTCGGCCATCATTGGCCTAGGCAACTCTGGTGCCGGTGAGAGGATTATGGGGTAGATCTTTAGAGTCTCTTGTTTGGGGTTTACCCTCCTCAATCCGTCTTTACTCTTTCTTTCCTTTTCTCTTCTGGTATTTTTCTTCTTTTTGTTAAACCTTATTTTTTCTATCAAAGTAGCTATCAACATCTTAGATCATTTGGTTGTCGAGCGATATGTGCAAACAAAATAAAAAAAAGTAGAAGCACTCAAAACGCTTTGGTCGCACTTTCTGTTGATTTTAGGAGTTTATTATTTCGTTTGGGCTCGTTATATCACTTTCCATTATCATCATTGCTCTTTCTATTGTATATTTTGGACATTCCATTAGATAGTGTGTTATTGTCACAGGGGTGTTACAGTATTTACAATTTTTCTTGGCTTGGTCAGGTTGGGTTGTTTGGGATACCCATATTTTTGAGGGGTCTGCGTTTAGTCCTATGTTGCAAAGTCTGAGTCTGCGAATTATGACTTCGCAGTCTCTATTAAGGGTGCTCTCAAAATTATGTTTAATTGTTGGTTTGAAAGGTCTTACGTTTGTTTAGTTGTAATTTTGCCATTTTTCTTCCGAACTCTTGTATAGTTCTATTTTCAATACTGCTTTCATTTCAGACAAACATAACTTGTTATTTATTTGTATCTCTTCAGTTAGGGCTTGTTTTGCGAGAAGGTTCGCTATTTCGTTTCCCTGTATTCCACAGTAAGAGTGGATCCATTCTAGATGGACTTGAATGCCTCTGTATGCCAATCTTGTGTATATGTACTTGATGTCGTTTATAAAGTTATCTGACTTATCTCCTTCCATAGATTGCATTGAGAGGAGTGCGCTGAGGGAATCTGTGAATATCACTACACTTGTGTGCAGGTTTAGTTGTTCTATCCATAATAGGGCAATTGTTATCGCTGCTAATTCTGCTCGATAGCTTGATGTATTTAAAGACGCTTAGCGTGCCTTATTGAGAAATGTGGAACAAAAAGGACACAGCTGCTGTGCCTGATGGGGATTTTGAGCCATCCGTGTATATATGAAGGCTGTTATTCCTTTTTGATTTTACGAGTTCTATACTTCTTAGTCTCATTTCGCGCGAATTATCATTTTTTCTTCTTGATTCAGTCAGTTCAGTGGAAATTTGGGGAGTGTATAGTTGTACCAGGAGGGGATAGGAAGTGGTATTACTTTTTCCATAATTGACTCTATCATTTTTTCATTTTGTATTCTTAATCCAAAAGGTTGTTTTTTCTTTCTTATTTTTTCACTTTTCAAATTGCCAACATGGTTGGATGATTGGTTTTAATGGGTGGTCTGTCACAGGGGAAAGGTAGATGTGGTACTTTTCTGTCAGCATTTTCCTTCTTAACTCAAAAGGGGGCTCGTCCATTTCCACCTGTAGGGCGGCGAGGGATGTACCTTGCAGAGCTCCTGCGCATATACGTAAGGACATGTATTGCATCGAGTTTAAAACTTTTTAAAAGCTTTCACTTGCCGAGTCATATGCCTCGCATCCGTAGTCTAGCATTGATCTTATTGGAGATCGATATATTATCAGTAGTGTTTTTGTGTTACTTCCCCAACTTGCATGAGCGACGCTTTTCAGGATATTATTTTTTTTTTCTGCATCTGTTTCTGATATCTTGAATATATTTGGGCATTTCATGTCAGTTGTCTTATCAAACGTGACGCCAATAAATTTATGATTTGCTTGGAATTGCAGTTATTTTTCTTTAAGTTTTATTTCAGGGAAGTTTGTTATATTGCTATTGCTGAAGAGCACCGGGGTACTTTTATTTTCGGAGAGTTTAAAGATCCGTTGTTCAAACCAAGTTTGTATGCTCCTTGTCAAATATGTCCTCCTGTTTTCACGAACTGGTGTTAGGAGAATGTGTGTTAGGAGAAATATCGTTAACACTTCTTTGTAGCATATTGTAGGAAGTGGTAGGCCTATGCTCTCCACATTATAGAGCCTGAAACCCGAATGCTACACTACACGGGATTGAATACACAATAGGCCTATACATATAAATAGATTTATGAATTCGTATTATAAATCGAGAACGTTAGTCCACAAAATCCAATGTTCAAGTCAGATTCGGTCAATGCTCTTCGTTTATGACCATTCAATAAAACAAAACTACATAGCGATAGCAAAAAAAATAATCAAAACTTTATTTGTAAATAACAACCACAGTATTTGAGCGAACACACACCAAATACTAGTTTGCAGGCACAAATCCTGGTCAGTCGTAAAAGAGAGTCTGCACTATAAGACTACCATAGGCCATGTACTATAGCTGCTCCTGACACCCAGTAGGTAGCTGGGCTAGGCTTCTCTCAAGGCACAATGATTTTTTGATAAAGTGTCAAATTAGGGTCTGTGCTTGCAGACTAATCAAATACTGGATGTTCTAGAATTAAAGTAATTTGGGATGAAAAAACCCCGGGGAAACAGTAAAACATAAAGCAGTCCTCGCCCAACCGCCTAAAAACATGTCCTGTTCGACGTACGAATTCTTCAAATCCTTTTAATTCACTCCTGAAAGGAGGACTGATGCATTTTAATTTAAGAGGAATATCCACCTACGACGCAGAAAGGGTACAAGGCCTGTCACAAACTGGAGATCAAGTGATATTTAATTTACTGATGTATTTTGTACTTACTTTTGGTATCGATGTTATGATATGCAGCATAACCCTGATAACAGATTACATACATCTAAAGTATGCTCTCCTAATAAATATGCTGCAGGATTATTAAAGTTATAATTCATTATGGGTACGAAAAGTAGAGAGCCCGTGGTCGGTCTGAATTACTTGTACTGGATTAATACTATGTCGTTATCGTATGCCTTAAAATCTCGACAGATTTATAGAAAAGATTACTCACCTGGGATGAAGCAAAGAAGAAGAACAGACAATACTACAGTCTGGATCAACAGGTGCAGCTTTGGATTCGACATCTTTATAGTTGCTGGTCTGAGATGGTTTTCATATCGAATGTACGCAAATAGTGTTGAGAATATCTACGTGCAATCAGTATACCTGGTACCAAGGTATCGCCTGTGTACATTGCATATTTACATTCATACCACTACACTTATTTTCATTTCGTTTGACTTGTCGATTATTCCGGCGGAAAAAATGTTCGGATTTTGGAATATCGGGTAGGGGAGGTACAAGGTTGATCATTATATGACAAGCCATTTCTTACCCTTCCCTTCCCCTTCCCTTTCCTTTTCGCGTGTATATTGGGCGTTTTAGTGCCCCGATCTTTTTGTAGTTTTTCGCCCCCTCCAAGTGCAGCCCAGGGCATATGCCTCCTCTGCACCCCCCCCCCCTTAGATACGCCATTGATACCATCCGAACTTTTGCATTAGCCTCCGAATATCTGCAAGAAATAGACAGAGATAGAGAGAAAGAGAGAGAGAAAGAGAGAAAGAGAGAGAGAGAGAAAGAGAGAAGGAGAGAGAGAGAGAGAGAGAGAAAAAGAAAGAGGTATAAATAGATAGAGAAAGAGAGAGAGAGAGAGAGAGAGAGAGAGAGATAGAGACCATAGATACAAAACAGTTCAATGCATCGTATTTCATTTGTAAGAAATTCAACATGATACCAAATCGTATATTGATGTATTGTATTTGTATTGACACTTGAACTTGGCACCCACGCGAGCGCGGGTAACCAGTGTCAATTATTAACTTAACGGCTGATATCGTGTACCTGCTAAAGCACACATTAACAAATATGAACCCTTAGAACAAACTTATGAAAAGGCGTTTTATTTGCATTGTTTATCTATTTTTGTATGAAACAATATACAGTATTTGATACCCAGTGTAAAATTAAGGCATTAAACAGAACACTATTTGTCTTGCCACGTTGGGTTCATTTGTGTTCTGAAAACAAACTTTGAAAATCATAATAATTACAAAAGTTAATCATTCACGGGAAACTCCTTTCCATGTTCTTAATATGTGTTCTTTGAATGGGAACTTCACTCTGATACTAGGTTTATTCAATCATATGCAGACAAATTATTGAAACAGATCAGTGAAACTTTGAGTAAAACCTGATGAAAAATGAGGAAATTATTAATGATAACAAACTCAAAATCGACCATACGAAAATTTGCAGCACGGTGACGTAACTTTATTTTCAATGTTCTGAAATTGCCACATAATTTTCCATTTGAAGGGTTGCAGAAGAAGTATTAGAGAACGGTTTCTTCAATGAGTTATGTAAAATAAAATGTGCAAATTCGTCGTGCGTCCGGAAATACGTCAAAGCCCGTCTGTAGAAGTTTGGCCAGGGGGGGGGGGGGGGGGGGGACGAGACCTCCCAGGGAGTTCATTGGCAGGTGGTTATCTCATCAACTCAGCTCTCAATTAACATAAGAAAAGAGGATCATGGGGGAACAACCTGCACCGATTAGCATTGTTTGCTATGTAGAGGGCGCAAGTAGTACAGTGGGTATTTACTAGAGAGAAAGATTGATATCATAAAATTATAGATTATCTATGTACTCATAGGTAAGAGTAAACGTCCGCTGTCTATAGTCTTTGGGGGTATGGACAATGCATAACATAATTCAAAGGAAAATATGAATAAACAAAATAATGAAATGTCACATGTATTTTGTTGGCACATTGCTCACAAATTCATTTTCTTTATTTTACTTACAAGCTAAAGCATACAAGTAGCAAAACCAGATACATTTTTAAGAAGACTATAATAGAACCCACTCTCATGTTTGTACTACGTCACATTAAATCGGACAGCCACCTTCAAATTAGGGTTAATATAAAATAAAATTGCCACAATAATAAAGTATACCCTGGGAAAAAACTTCATATCAGGGCAAAAGACGTGAGCCGAGCCGTCTTCACGTGTTTTTTTTTCTTTTAAAATTATCCACCCTCCCCCTAAACAATAACGGTTTTGGCCGTATAAATGTTCGTTATCATATCTCGGTGAATTATTCCGGTTCTGGTCACGTGAATCTCCTCGCTTCGGTACAAACGCATGCAGAGCATTGACAAGTCGCGCCCTACCCCTCCCCCCAACATGAATTACCAAACACTGACTGTTTTATGGGGTTTTCCAATGATAGTTCAAAATACGCAAGCCAAGGAATATGCTTCGTTATTTAAATATTGTGTTTATTACGCAAACTTTGGGCAAAACCCAAAAGGGGAAGTTTGAGAGAAATAAGTCGATGAAGATAACGAATGAACCGAAAGAAAAACATAGGCGAGAAAGGTTTGATATAGTAGACTAAAAGAATCAATATCATTTTCAACAAGGTTTTATAATGCAAACTGAAAGCAAGGAGAGCCATGTTTGTTCAAATAGATAAAGTATGTGTACAACACGTGATTCTATAAGAAAACAGTAATAAAATATGATAACATAAACGAAATGCAGCTTCACAAACTTTGACATTGGTTAATAATTAACGTATGCACGTTACAACCGCTCATTTCCACATCGTGAATGCACAAGATTGAAAATGGAGGATCAAAGGAAAGGACTGCTTCTCTTGGCATGTGTAAGCTGTGTTGTGCTTGCAAGCATCGTCGGAGGTAAATAGTATATTGCATAGTAAAGGGGGATATGGTAAATACTTACATATGCATGTTTATGTATTTGGCATCATGTTTGTTAACTCTTATAATATCATATCGGAAATTCCTCCCTAAGATACGGCTCGCCATTGTGAGGATGCATGGATTCACGTACTGCAGATCATTATGGGATAGAATGTCTCATGATACCCGTATGTTCATCTTATACAATGAATGAAAATTACTGTGTAGTAATGCTTGATCTATGGAGTAAACATTTCTCATAGTATGAGTGAGCGTTAGTTTGATGCCACTATAGTAATGGGTAGGCAGTAAACTCGGATCTGTCTTTGTATCGCTTATTTTTTGTCGGGAAGGATAATTATAGTGATAGGGTTGTAGCTGGGTACAGTGGCATACGCAGGATATTTTCAAAGGGTGGGGGGGGGGGGGATTTTTTTTAAATAAATCGGGTCGAAATTTCGCAACGTCTCAGCCAGCCGCTGAATAAGGGGGGGGGGGATATAAGAGCCCGTTTCGTTGTCCACATTTTTCAGAAGGGGGGATAGGGTCACCTTTTTTTTTGGGGGGGGGGGTGTCACCCTTTGTTATTATTATTATTTGTTTTAATATTTAAAAACAAAAATGAGGGGGGAGGCCATCAAAAATCACACACAATTGAGGGGGGTTCAACCTCTAACCCCCCCCCCCCCCCCCCGCTACGTACGCACCTGGCTGGGTAAGGTTAAGGTCGTGCGATTGCATTGTGAAACAAACGGTGTGAAATCGAACAGATCAAGTTGTTCATGTAGCATGTCCATGTAAGTATTGCTGTGTTCTGCAAGGGTCTGGAATCATCAAAATAATAATGAATTCGCCCAGTCTTGGTTAGAATAACAACCACTGTACGCATACATATATAGCTGGGAATACACAAACATGTGGCATAACAAATGAGGCCCTAATTGTTAGCCCTTACATATCACATTTAGAACATGAAGGTATTTGAACAGCCATGCTTTTCAGGGAACATTTTTACTCCGATATTCGTCCGCACTTGCATAATAACAATGATAACACTCACAAAATAATTGCCACCTCTCCCAGAGCTCAACCTTCTTTTTAAATGTTAATGTTAATTAGGTATAGAGAGTAGTTAATTGAAATCTGAAATGTTTTTTGTATAAACACGATAATTATACATTAGTAAGGGTGGTCGAAGGCTTTATCTACACATGTGAACTTTGGACAGTCTGATTCGTCTTGTGCGTCACCCTTAATATATATATTACCTTCGTATTTACTTTAGAATTGGACAAATAATGCAATTACTCATGAATAGCTACCTAAGCTAGAGGAATTTTACAAATGATAATAGGGACGCGAGTGAAATGCTTGTTAATTTATTATTTTTTGTTATATACTGTCATCATATACGGGCTAATCCTGAAGAAGAAAAAAATAAACGTCTTCCAATTCAAGAACACTCAAAAACCACATTCACAAATACAAAGGGAAGAGTCGAAGCTAGGAACACTATCTTGAAAAGGGTTGTTATTGTAAATGATGAGGAACGAATATAATAACTATCCGTAGGACAGCTTGCGTTTTTGCTTCTTGGTATGTAACACCTGTGTGGGGTAGGTCGCATCATGGTGCAAAGATTTACCAAGTATTGGACGCTGCGTGCAGAGCTTTTACAGATTGTTTACAACTAACAATACAAAATATTCTTGCCGTGTGGTATTGCCTACTACATATCAGACGAGAGGTCCAATTGCAGTTGAAGAAAACCAAGGAAAATGTTGACCCCTCCATCCCCTCATTCCTTTCATGAACCTGCCGAAAAAGGAGACTCAAATAAAGGCGTAGCTCATATATCCACCCTACTGAACCCATTGGTGGATCCGCCCAAATCGAAAGATAACCTGTTTTTGCTCATCACATGAAGTATTAATGCTACACAAGCCTTCTTTAAAACCTAGTAGAGCCCAAGCAAGTAAAATATTGTACAAGCAAAACGATAACAACAAAATAAATAAAAACGAAGCCAAATCAACAATCAAAACAATACCATTCTGATTGCGCGATTGCTTGATTGAATTGAATCAAATGTATCAAACATCACTTACATGTACATGTACATTAATATTTTCTTTTTATCCCCCCCTCCCGCCCCCCAAAAAGGTAATACATTCCAAATAACAATATGTAAACAGTGAAGTGTTATTGCTTCTTTAGATTAAACCTCATCCACACCAATGCAACCGACAGCAGACCGATAACAGGACGGAAAAACAATTACAGTACTGTCAATGACCAGACTTTTGTTGGTTTTAGGTTCGAGTGAAGTTGATTCGACAGTGTAATTTGGGTAAAACTTATTTTTGCCATGAATTCATGGCACTGTACTATCTCATAGTTGTTTTATTACGTAGTCTACTTAATTAAATATTTAGATTTGTTTGGTTGTTATTACAACTTATTACTGCAGCTGTTGTTATTATTCCTTTGATTATTTTGTGTTAAAGGTGCTGCAGGAGATGTACCCGAAGGCGTCGTTTACACGGACCTTCATAAAACAGTCCAAACAGGGAACGAGATCGTTCTAACTTGCGAGTTTTATCAAGCGCCCATTGCAGTCTACTGGAAGAAAGGAGATGACCCAGATGGCGGAACTGACCTCATCACGTGGGTGTATGAGGAAGAGATTTCTGGTTCATGTGTTAACAGCAAAGCTTGTCACATGACGGATGATTACTCTCTAGTCATCGGAGATGCTCGGATAGCAGACCAAGGTCGATATATATGCCGGGTTTCCAATTACCTTGGTATTCTCATTCACAACTTCACCGATGTAAAAATATTTGGTAAGCCATAAAACAGATAAGGCTGAACAACAGTATAGTCCTTTTGTTGAGAGCTACAAGTTAACGCCCTTCTGACTCCAAACGTAAAACATAATCATTGTGCCCTAGGTCAACATGGTTATCAGTACCTTGAATATATTAATACGTACTTCCACCTTCCTATTAACACAAAAATGACGTATGGTTGTTATACATCTAAAGATTATCAATAATCATTTGTCAAATTTACGCTAAAAGATCAATCTTAGAAATAACTCGTCAACGACATTCTTATTCAATACTTACTTATATTCTGCTTAACAAAAGGTAGAGGTTTGTAAACGGTTTGTAATTTATTTTGTAATGTCTCCTATAACAGCTAATCATAATTCCTTTGCTCCGTGGCATTGTTTTGGTTATCATATGTACATGCAGGTAAACATATATTACAATAAGCATGCGTGAAGTATCTGCAGTTTAAACACAATCGGGTAATATGCAGTGGGCTTGCAGTTGCACTATGTCAGAGAGAGAGAGAGGGGGGGGGGGGGTTGGGTGGTCCTAAGAAGGGCTTTCGGTTATCTTTCTTTCTTGAGTGTGTGTAGTCCTGAAAAGGACTGTTGGTAGTCTTGAAGAAAAAAATGTTGGTTATCCTTCTTAGCTTAAAGTTCTAAGGAGAATTACTGTAGCGCCTTTGGAGAAGATGGGTAGTAGGAGTGGCTCGACGTTTTGAACAGGTTGAATATCCGTCGTCAGGAGTGATGTTTCACCAAATCGGGTAATGTTTCACCAAAATTGGGTAATCAGTGATTACAAATGTTTATTGAATAGGATTTTACTCAATATTCGGTGATATGCATCTTTAACTGATTAAAAGTTACTCTCTAATCAATACGTTTCCCCAGCTATATAAAAAGGTGCACAGTGGTTTTGAGTATAAAGTGCACACTTTCCCAATGTGTAATTTATTTATTATCTGTTATTTCGAAGCTCCTCCCAACGAACCTTACCCGATCATCAACGAATGCACGTCGAATTACATTTCTACGACGACACCCATCTGCAGTCTTCCAACTAACGATACTACGATGGACATTACATGTTCAGCTTCCAGATTCTTCCCGGACGTAAACCTATTCTTCCTGCATGGATCTAACAAGATTACCAACATAGGAAGCAATGTTCGGGAAAATGAAGACGGTTCAAAGAACAAATCGATAATGATTAAAGGTTCAGCAAGTGAGATACCCTATGTATGTGTTGCGTCAGATATACCTGGAACGAAAGACGAAAAGACGGCGACAGTATTGATCAGATCCCCTACAGTCCCTACACCACGAGCTTCACATACGACACCCCTTTTATTCCCGGCAACCCCAGCAAATCCCTCGATAACTGAGAAAGCAAGTGGCACCAGCCCCGCCAAGATTGGTAGGCAAAGAGCCATTTACGTAATTTGATCAGAATGAAACGCGAATGTTCTTTATTTAAAAGTAATACACTCAATACTCCCCAAATGTCAAAATTAACTGATTTCATTTTCTTTGTATCGTTTCCTTAAAACAATTATATAATTGTTACACTTACTATCTAAGGTAAACTAAAACAATGGGGGTGACATGCGTAGACATTTATGGGATTAAACAAATGTTATACTATGTCCACCAAAAGAACATCACTCAAACACAAAGCCAGATAACTGAGATTTTCTATTTTACAGTCGTACCGATGGTCATCCTGGTTGTAATCGCTGTGGCCGGCATAATATTCTTTGTGTGGAAACGTCATCAAAGAAGAAGTAAGTATTACAGGAAACCAAAACCTTCATACTAAATTACTTTTATTGTAAAGTTTAAAAGATTTGAATAAAATCACTGAAAATTTGAACAAAATCGGGCAAGGAATAAGAAAGTTAGGGCTTTTTAAAATGACTAGTCAATAGAGGGCGGTATTCAATTTGATGACATCATCTATGAACAACTCTCTATGCCTTTTGTACATAAAATTTCACAATTTTGTTGTTTTCTTCGTATGTATTTGTGTTCTTGATCCGACTTCATAACATGTGAAGTAGAATATTATTTTGCATTCTATATCTTGCTTTCAAGGGAGTACATTATCTCAATCACAAGAAAGAAGGAAAAACATGAAATTTGATGTAAAAAAGGCATGGAGAGTTGTCCACAGATAATGTCATCAAATTGAATACCGCCCTCTAGTGACTAGTAATTTCAAAAAGCTCTTACTTCCTTATTCCTTGCCTGATTTTGTTCAAATTTTCACTGATTTTTTTCAAATATCTTAAACTTTACAATAAAAGTAACTAAGTATGAAGGTTTTGGTTTCCTTTAACAATCTTTAACTCAATTCACCCGTTTATCTTGATTACAGTTTACATGCGGAGCACACATATGCGATATAGGATAGATACAATGATCATTACTTTCTCTTTCAACTTTATCATGAATAGAACATATAATCTTGGAGAGATACCTAAAGGTACTATGTCCCATTTGCAGGCAAAACAAATAAATAAAAGAAATTCCAACGGCATTTCAAAGACAATACGAATTTAGAACTTTCCTCAAAACGATAGGGCTTGAAGATGGCTTTTAGTGAGAAAATAACGAACATTAGTTGTCGAATCACCTTAATTGATTGCGTTGTTGTTGTTGTTTTACTTTAAATGGCGTGTATGATTCATTTATGAATATTTACGCAATCACCTAAGTAATAGTCTGATTTTCAGACCCTTTTGCCAAGTGGTGGTAAGTTTCGTGATGCACAAAGATTCAATTAGTTTAATTTTACAAGTAATGGGTTATTGATATAGACAAATGCTCATGTACCTGTTACAGCTATGTTATGTTTTTTATTACCAAAGAAGAAAAAAAATGTCAGTCAGTCACTCATTAGCGTCTGACAGAGAAGTCTAGAAGCGAAACGTATTTCCTTGCATAGTTTGCATACTAGGACACTGTTAATGTTTAAATTTCACAGATAGGACATACACGACATATCCATAATTCCTGCAATGTTCTACATAATTTGATGTTGGCTGCAAAAAGGACACAGTACCTTTAAAGACCCTATCCGATGAAAATACAAATTGTTATAAATGGAAAACCGAATGAATTTAGAATACAAATATACAAAAATAAAAAATATTAACCTTTTCATTATTGCACATTCGCATTAAAACTTCATTTTCCACACCCCTCCAATTTTAGGGTCAACATAATGTCAAATTTGCCGAAGTTACAGTGACGACATAACATGTTGACCCCATCGGTTCACCTATATAGTTGAGGCGATGAGCCGTACCTAATTAATGCAAAATCATTGTGTATATGCGTAATCAACATAAAATTATGTCATCAAGTTGATAGCAAGTTTTTAGGTCGACAAATTCTGATTTTCAAAGATTTAGATTTAGATTTTTCAGAGAGCTGATACTCCCCTGATCAACATTAAAATGTCATATAATTGATGTTATTGGAATTGTCGGCTTACAAGATTTCCGTTGATATATAATACATCCATCTCATTTTTCAGTTCGGGTATGGTCTTTAAAGGGAAATCCAAACTTAAAGGCATCGTTTAACAATGTTAAATCTGAGATGCATAGCCCTACGTGTTATCAATGTCTGTGATATGGTGTAACAGTGAAGCCCTAACACAATGGCGATTCAAAATGATCACGAAGTGCCTCAAAAAAGTGAAAATCTTTGAGTGACCGGTTTCACCATACTCATTTTCCACAGTAGATCGTAGCGTTATAAAAACCGTTAGGAAAACGAAAAATGAAATTTCGATTTCCAATCATAAATATCTTGATAATCAGACAGGCGATCGGCTTGTACAATTCATGATATTCCTGACTGAATTATGATTGCAGCATGAGCTGAATCGAAGATTTTGTTTTAGAATCTGAGGCAACGTAACCGAGTCACTTTGATAGCAAAGATAGCAAGGACATTGGTGTATGTTTGAACGAAATCGGACGAAATGTGAGAAAGTTTTGAATTTTGATACCTGCTTATGGGAACTTCAAATTGCGGACTGAATAGATAATGTCAACGTGATGTAGTGCCGGACAACTTTCGCATTTGTTCCAATATTCAACCTAACTAGAACGGGATTTTGTTTTTCTTCTCAGAATGTACGACTTAGGAGAGTATTTTCCTCCAAGAAGACCTGTAGCAATGTGCTATCCAAAATATATTTTGAGTAGTGCCTCAAAAGAGAAGTCATTTTGGAGGAAAAAAATATCATTGATATTTTGTATATGACAAACCAGAGAGTGGTCCATGGGTAATAATAATAATAATAATAATAATAATAATAATAATAATAATAATAATACATGAGATCTTTATAGCGCCATTATCAAATTTAATTAACTGCTCAAGGCGCTTCAAAATATTAGGGAACACATTACATCATGACAAAGAATCGTTACATTTACAAAAAATGAAAGAATGAATGAATGTCTGTCTTCGAAACGCGAAATTAAACAAATGGAATTTAAGGTTACTCTTAAAAGACGTTGAAGAGTCGGAGTTCTTCAGCTCCTGTGGAAGTGAATTCCACAGGGCTGGTCCGGCATGTGCAAAAGCTCGTTCCCCCAAGATTTCTTTGAAAGCGGTATGTGTAGAAGACCAGAGTTGGAGGATCGGAGGGTACGTGTGGGTTGGTAGAAGTGAACCAAAGACTGGTTGTATTCAGGAGCTGTTCTGTTCATGATTTGATGAACTAAAAGAAGGATTTTGAAAGTTATACGTTCTTTTACAGGCAACCAATGGAGACTTTGTAGGATAGGTAAAATATGACTATGTTTGCTTGACAGAGAAATGAAGCGTGCAGCTGCGTTTTGTAGTTTGTGTAACTTTGAAATTTGTGAATTTAGTAAATTGTAGAGTAGACAGATGCCGAAATCCAAACGTGAAAAAAGAAGTGAGTGAACAAGTTTCACTGTTGCCGAACGAGTAGTTCACAATCCATTGATACGCTTGCAAATTTGAAATTTTAATCGACTTAGTGATCTCATTTTATCTCATAACTTTCTTATAATAGCCCGTTTTATATCACATTTTCGCCATTCTGTTTTTCTGATTTTCACACTTTTCGAATAAACTTGTTTACAGGTTGAATTGCCCTTTAAGTGGCTCTTTGGTTTACAGTAGTTTTTCATTATTTTGTTAAAGGGTAATGCTTTTTTGAAAATGAAAACAATAATTATATAATGTTTTCTGGACTTTCGTGGACCAGCATAGGATTGTTCAGTTGTTATATATCAGTTTATAGCTTAGCATATTTGCAAGTTTGCGTAAATGAAATGTTTGTCAGCTATAAAACATAAATCCAGTAAATTTATTTATGCCTTTTCAACTTTCATGATAAAAAGTACAACATTTAAGTGGATGAATTTACTGACAGTATAAGCCCGGTCTGTAATAATCTTAAGCAATTTACCCTTCATAGCTACTAGCTTCTATTTCTCGTCTCATCACAGTTTAAAAGGCACTATCGATTTCAAAACTCTAGGTACGAATGAAAAACCAGATGTCGAGGAGACTATGCCATTGGTGCAGAAAATGAAGGTACATGTAGTAGGTAGGTCGCAGGATTACATTTATGCTTCATGTATACCCCCTGTAGAATGATTAGTGTTATTTTAGCGGGGGTGAGAGGGGGGGGGGGGTTCTTTCTTTGATTGATATACTCTCCCTCACATCCCTTTCTATGTTACGATTTGAAACGGAATTGTATACAATAAACATTTGCAAGGGCTAATCAAATATTTATGAAAATGTAAGATTTTGTTTGATTGTTTGGTCTATTGAATTGAGTTCACTGGTAACATGTAGGCCCATGTGTGGTCATACATCTATTCGAATATAAGGTATATTTATATAGAAATATATATATATATATATATATATATATAACGTGTTTAGTGTACCTGCATGTTACTGAATTGGTTCTAATATCGAATTCGTAACAAATGGCACGTTTACAGGGGTCGTCTCTTTCTATGAACTCTGGCTACTCGCGTATTACACGCCGAAGGATGATTTGGGGAAGGTGTGTGCTGCTCTCATCAAGCTGGGAATTACAGATATCGAGGAGCAAATGAGAAGAAAACAGGTGTATGATGCTTTATGTGGGTGGAAACAGGCAACAAAGACACTCGAGCAAGCACAGATGTTAAGAGATGCTCTAGAAGATCTGGATCTTGGAACCAGGTGGCAACAGATCTATGGTATGCACACGATGAGAACTTTGAAACACAGTTACTCATGGGCAGCACTTGACTTTACACATACAATTAGTGTGAAGTCACCTGCATTGGAAAACTCCACTGGATTGTATGAAAGCTTACCTTTAATTTTAAGATAGGTAGCATTGTATTTAACTTATACATGTTATGAATACACCAATCAAATTAATTTATATAAAGAGTAATACGAGGTTGTTAAAGCACCAAATTCTGACATCTTTTTCAGACTCATCTTTTCCAGAAAGATATATTAGGAAATTCAGATTGTTTGAAACCGAGATAGTATCTGTTTAAAGGAATTGATTGCCGCGAAATGTTATAACCACCCTTTTCATGAACATATTAGTACTTTTTAATGAAACGCGGTTTCTACGAACCTTTTGTGTTGTTTTCACAGACAAAAGACGGCAAGCTACTGCTAAGGTACCTGAAGGAACATTGGAACAAATACTACATGATTTGGAAAAGCCTGAAACAATCCAAAAGTTCATACGTAAGCTGATACCAGATGCAGAAATCGAGGTCGATAATACCGCAGAGAAGAATGACGTTGTTCTTGACGCAGCATCAAGCCACGATAATGGAGAAGGAAATAACGAGGTTGAGTCAGAAACAGAACGATGTTCTGGTATTGCAGGACAGAAGGAAGACGTACACCTTGCAAGCATGAGGAAATTGAGGGAATGGAGTAAAGGCCCCTTTACCCAGAATCCCTTTGTTCTGGTGAGTCTTGCTTTAGAGGGAGCTGGATGTTCCGACGTTTCGAAGACATTTTTTGAAGGTAAAAACATTGCCTTTTTAATGTTTTAATACACCCACCAAGTAATGTTTTCGTCCAAAGAAAAACAAATCGCACTCGTGTCCAAACCGTAAAGAGAATGTCATATCAGATCTCAATATTCAATTAAAATGAAGCTGCCAGCGACAGTGGACATCAATGCATATGTATATCAGTCTAAGGGACTAAAACAATAGGTCACATAATTTGGTCGAAAACTTTTAACGATTTGTAGTCATTATCGGAATCGAAGGTCGTTTCGTATGCAATCTTTTTTTGCGTGACTATTTAATACTCGTCTAATAGAGTGTAACAAATCTCAACATATTCATTCTTTCCGGAACCTAGCGTTCCCTTTAAAGTAGGGTGGTACGTATTGACGAAAAAGCAACAATTTAGATTTTGATCAATCAGAGTCATTCTGTTTTTGATGTCTTCACTCAAATCAATACTAATCTGTTTCCAGTAAACTCATGTTTTAAGTAACACATTCTCTTGACGATCCTACCAACTTTAACATTTTTCCACCTGTTGTCTGTGTGAAACACACAAAGTCAATCAGAATTTAAGAAAAACAACTATTGACTTCCTTCATTGTAAAAAAAACTCTTTATGTAAGAATAAAGTTATGAGCCCAAAGCAAATTAGAACTACATGCAGTGGATCAATTAGTATCTAGAGTAATGTATCACTGTCACATTGTCCAGATGGTCTATAAGAAAAGTTCTAAGAGCAAAACTGTAGAAACAAATTGTTTTCTTGCAGGCACTTTGTCATTCTATGAGCTTAGATCACTGCTCTATGACCTGAACACACCAATCCTGGAGAAGGTACGCAAAACACTACATGAACTGGAAATAGAGGAGGAAGTGGAAGGAGGTCTAGGTCCACAGGAGCTTTATGACGCTCTATGTGGCTGGAAGGAGAAACACAACCGAGCAGATCAAGCAAAGATCTTAAGAGATGCACTTGAAAGAGCCGACTTTGAAGAAGTGTGGCTAATTATTCTAGGTTTGTTAAATATTCCTTCGGCTTATGAATCATTACCTTCTGCCCAATTTGGAAGCGCATAGAGAATAAATATTATGCGCTATACTAGAACGGATTATTATTTATTATTATTATACAGTGCGACCCCCCAAAAAACGAAACAGAGAATTATCGATGTTTTATCATAACTTAATCACAGTTATAATTAATAAATGACACGTATTTGTAAAGCTTATATCCTCCTCTTTCATTTGATGCAACTAATATGATGCATATTTCACGCATGAGTGATTAAAAGCAATTTGAAGGAAGAAACCAAAAAGTAATTTGGGGGCGGTATCTGAATTTCGAAGAAAAGTTCACATTTCTAGAAAGTTCATTTTCTACTCTTTCATATGACACTTCAAGCATGAATAACAAAGTTTTGTTTGTTTAAAGTGATGCTTGCATTTCCATCATTTTGAGTAAACGAATTCGTTTTCACTGGCTGTCTGCCGTAGCAACAAACGGAATTGACAAAATACTTAACTCCGTTTCGTTGACGATCAGACATAGACGAAAGACTGTATGCATGGCTGAATGTCAATGAAACGGAGTTAAGTCTTTAGTCAATTCTGTCGACAGGCAGCAAGTAAAAACTAACTTTTTTAAATATAATTATGGAAATGCAAGCATCATTTTAAACAAACAGAACTTTGCTATTCCTTGCTATTTTTTTCCTGATTGAGGTGTCATGTGAAAGGGCAGGAACTGAACTTTCTAGAAATGTGATTTTTTTCTTCGAAATTCAGATACCGCCCGCCAAATGACTTTTTGGTTTCCTTCCTTCAAATTGCTTGTAATCACTCATGCGTGAAATATGCATCATATGAGTTGCATCAAATGAAAGAAGAGGATCTAAGCTTTACGAATATGTGTCATGTATTAATTATAATTGTGATTAAATTATGATAAAACGTCGATAAATCTCGGTTTCGTTTTTCTGGGTCGTACTGTATAACATATTGTGACTAGGTAAAGTATTTGGTCCACTGTCATCTAAAATATGAAGATGTTGCGAAAAGCTCTCATTGTTATCCCAATACAGTTTCTATTCGATAAAACAAGGTGTTGACATTATTTACGGGTGCATAATAATATTCAGGGCGGGAGGGGGGGGGGGGATACTGTAAACTATCTTCGGTGCACACCTGATTAGATAGGCTTTCGAAGAAGACATACTATTAATTACTTTAATGTAGTTTCCTGAACGAACCTCGCGCTAATAATTATGGATCACATGCTGTTTATATGATTACCTACTTTTAAAAGAACAAAGAAAGGAGAACTCTGCCACGGTATCTGAAGGCACACTGAAGCAAATACTTCTCGAAATCGGCGACCCCAACAGGGTTCAGCAGTTCCTTACTAGGCTGATTCCAGGCTCAGACAGAACTCTAAAAGCTTCTGCAGAGACAGATGTCATCCAACAAGCCATGGACACACTGAGGGAATGGAATAAAGGACCGTTCGACGAAAACCCTATGGTCTTGTTGTGTCGTGCTTTGGAGATGAGTGGCTGCAATCCAGTGGATAGGACATTTTTCTACGGTAAATGTTACCAAGTACCAACAATGATAAATTCCATTGTACTTCAGATGAAGGAAACAAAACGCGAGTATACATTTTATTTGAACACATTGTGTATTTGGTAAATGAATAAAGGTATTATTCAGATGGGTTATAAGGAAACTCAGTCTACGGTGTTTTGGACATCAACTAAAATATTTGCCAGAAACTAACTTTCAATTATGTGGCTAATGCGTGCATGCATATTTTCAGTTGATCTAAAAGCATTCTCTGAGGAACCAGATTTACCCTTTAAAATATACTAAATTTCCCCCATACACTTCCCTATTGCCCTTTTAGGTAGTTTGAGGTGTAATTATGATTAACCATTCAATCACTTTTGTTTTATAGTAGAACAAAAGTCAAGATATCTGATTATCCGAATAAGACAAATTCAAGTACTCACCTAAATAACCAAAAGTGTTTTGAATTGATGCAAAACTCATATCACTGCGAAGGGGAAGACTTACTGATCGAATATTACAACTTCCCTCTTCAAACTATGTTTGGGGCCCGCAGTAATCCTCTCTCAACATTCTAATTTTGAGATCCATATTTCCTGCCTTCAGCGGTCCTATGAATGATAGCAGTAAGTTTATTGTGGCTTTGTTAATTTCATAATCGTCAACTTGTGGTACAATAGCAATAGGCTAGATAGTTTCCCCGGTGCGACGTTAAATGTGTTGGTTTGTAGTCCCTGTTCATTTGATACTTGCCCTGTAATCGTACATATTTTCATATTGTTATTTTTCTTTTGTTTCAAATTAGGAGCATTGTCCTATTTTGAACTGTGGTCAATGGTTAATACACACCTGGAAGATGATGTGGAAACATCAGGTCTACGTCAGGCTCTCCTGGCACTGGATATACCAAACACAAACGAGACTACGACAAAGATGCAACTGTATCTCTTACTCTGTAAATGGAAGGAAGAGCATCCTGCTTCTGATCAACTATTAGTATTGAAGGTACATTTGATTGAAGCTGGACTCAACAACGTATGGCAAGATATAAATGGTATGTTTTTATGTATTTTTGTTTGTAGTATGATAATCAAGAAACTTCCAAAGTAAAATTATATATATATGAAATAATAAATCTGATTATAAATCAATTCTGATCAAATTCATGAAAGTTGTTTGTATTTACATTAATACCTTACGTGCATATAATATCCCAGATGTACATCCCAGCACCTGACTGAGTATAAATGTATTCAAGAAATAAATAAGATAAGTTCAAACATTTAATAATAACTATGTAACTAACATGAAGTGCACTTAAAGCAATATTTATTCATGAAGGTCTTTAGAGTATTTTTGAAAGTGGGAAACTGCTTATGAGTTTATGTTTTTAAACAAGTGCTAATAAAAGTTTATATGTAATACATAAGGTTATGTGACATACAATATTCAACAGGCTCAACCTTTTCATCAAGTATTTTACGTACATTTTGTAAGTTGGATATGTGTATCAATACCATTTATACTATCATTACCAGTATCATTATCATCATCAGCGATTGTTAAAGAGACTGCATGTGGCTGTCAAAGAAAGATTGTACAATTATTTTGTTGCAATATGAAATATGATGTTTCAGATTTGACATACATGCTTCTTATTGGAATGAATGACATGATGATTTGATTTGATATAGATCGAAGGTACGGGAAGGACAGGGCAATTTCTGATGATATACTGGAACATATCCTGAGGCAAGTGAAAGATCCCAACAAGATAACCAACTTTCTTCATAAGCTATTCCAAAGCAACCAAGAAACAGAACTTGATAATTCAAAACCCGGAAAAGACTTCATCCAAGCTGCTCATGCTAAATTGAAGGAATGGAAGAAAGGACCATTTATAGATGAACATCCAATAGTCCTGCTGACCCTAGCTTTAGAAAGAGCTAAGTGCCATCCCGTGGACAGGACATTCTTCAGAGGTTGGTAGTACCGCTGTCCGTCGGGTTTTAATACGGGTTTTAATACATTTACATGCCAATCATGAGTTTCCTTTTCGTACTGTAAAACAAACAACAATTTCCATGAAATTACACTTCGACAATGTATGAATGTGAAAAATCAACTGCTAGTATTTTGTATTTATTTTAGATTAATACTGTTTCTTTAATCATTACCTATTCAAACATTTTTCGTCCAGGTAAAACGCTGGAGAAAGAAACTCTTCTCTACTTCGGATGTAATGACATATCCTTGTTCGAACAATGATACACGAAAATAAATGTTGAGCTTGTTGACGTATCAATATTGTCGAAAAAATTCTCACAGTTGGAGCCAACACGCAGACAATGTGGGTGGCCGAAAGCTTTGTATTTAATAATATATACGGCTTTCCAAAAATATGTAACTGGGTTTCTACAAAGGTTATATCTATGTATGGCTATAATGTAAAATGTGTACCAAAGTTATTTTTGGTATTTTATAAGTGTTTATATCGCTCTCTTACTTACAGTACCCACTCATCTTCAGAAGCCTATTCAGCTTGAGGAAGTGAAGGTATTCGTCCGCAAACTGACGAGCAGGCACGGCACGCGATTGGCAAACGCCTTGCCAAACATTGGTCAGAAGAGCACATTTAACATGTTAGATGAAAACAATAAGATGTTGTTTGACACACAGTCACTGGTTTGTGACTGGATTGCCTCTGAAGAATGCAGTAACTATGAGAAAAGATGTAAGCTTGACGATGCTTTGATTGACATAGGTCGACATGACATGACAGGTAAAGTTACTGGCATATAATACTACGTCAGAGTTATAACAATAGCTCTTGGTTCGAAAGAATTATTGTAAAAAGATACAGATTTGCACCCGAAATCAAATGGCAAACATAAATGTGTTTGATGATTGTCCATGACCTATTTAGCACTGAATGAAATCCATGAATTAATACAAATGGGAATAAGTGATTAGAGATGATTATTATGTTACTAAGAGAATATTGACGTATCATTAATCACAACTGCATTTTATTTTGTTAGACAATAGTAATTTTTCATTATTCTATGAATGGTCAGGGTTAAGTATTATTTATGCAAACGAATGCATTTGTGATCTAGAGCATAGTATGCAATATTTTGGAACACTGTGAACACAATGTTAAACCGTATAGACCGTGTAATATTGCATCGGGAGAATGATCAGTGATTTAACACAGTTGAAGAGTTAGCCAGATCATATTGTTAAACCAACAAAACACGTTTATATTTGGCAGGTTCTTTCGGGACAATCGAGTTTCGCCGAAAGACAGAAGATCTCTCGACAAAGGTTCATCCAATGTCAAAACACTTCAGTAAGTATTGAAACTAGGGGCAGTATTCTGAAAACGATGTTATTTTTCATGTAATGGAAAACAATTTTGTCATGACAAACTGAAATTGCCTCGAACTAGCACTCTGATGCTCGTGCTGATATCTCTTTCAAACGTTACGTAAACGCAGCCAGATGTGCGCAGGCATAAACCAATGACGTGTCCTTATTTAGAAATGATTTACAAATAACATATCTTTACTAATTAATAAGATAACATCGTTTTCAGAATAACGTCCTAGTTCTCCATTTCCAATACATATTCTTTGCTTAAAGCTCTTGTATTACAAATCATTGTTGAGATGTTTATTTACTGTATCACCCTAATATATATGAATCATTATGGGTATGTCAATAACATTTGAGGTGTAAGTTCTTTGTAAAAACACATCTTACTCCTTACAGACCCCGAAACAATCTTCGATGATGATTTGATCAGGTTAAAGAAGCTGATGAATTGTCTTAATTTCGACATGGTATCAGAGTTCTGCATGAAAGTAGGGCTATCCTATGATGTAAATGGGGACACCACTCAGAGTCCCGGTGATCAAGAACTTCATCAATGGAGAGACAGCACTGTTACTTCAAAATATATTGGAGTCTTTTCAGAAACTACGGAGTTAATGGGAAATACAACATGCGGTAAGACAAGCAGTCAAATTTGCATTTTAATTACTGATGAGTTCTTCTGATTAGTACATTTTACTCATTAGGAATTAATTGAGAATGTGGGGTATATCCTGCCTTGTGCATGACTTCCTTATTCATGTGATTATGCTTCCATTAATATTTCGTCATTATTTTGGGAACAATAAATACAAATATTTTATCAGAAATAGTAACCACTTTGCCAAATTCTTTAAAGCGATGATCGAATGCATGCTCGGAAATCGTTATTAGTTTAGTAGACAGTGTTATTTAGTACAGCAATATTCGAGAATAATAAAAGTCCCGGAATATTCTGCACAAACCTATCATCCAATGTATCGATATATCTATTATGCACCTGTAAGTAGGAGAATCATGTTGTAACATTTGTCCTTCAGGAAGAATATAGAAGTCCAAATATTATCTATACTCGTGTCAAAAAACCACTGCCTGTGTTTTAAATTTCGATAACGATTAGAGAAATTTGCAGAATTTTGGTGTGATTTCAAAGATGTTGGGAGCTAATTAGAGACTGTTTTTCCCACCCCCATTGTTTTTGTTCACGTTTTAGCGTTACTCATTTTATTTGTTGGTCGGTATGAACAGTCAGGTATTAAAGTTGTGGTGAAGAAATAAAAAAGAATGAATTGTAAATCATAGACAATAACTGATTTGATATCATTATTTCATATTTTCAGTAGACTATATCATGGATGAAGAACTTCAGTACCTTGCGTTACAAGTGAAGGATGATGAGAAGAAGGATAAATTGCTGTTAGCTCTCAACAACGATGGAGACAGCAAACACGGAAAGTCGAAGAAGAAAACAAAAAGGACGTCTATAAAGGAGAACAGGCAAAGTGAGAACTAACATGTATTTATACCATGTATACTGTTTCAATAAGTGTCGAATTGGATTTAACATATATGGGTAACATGGGAAAGAAATGGGAACAAATGACAGGAAACCAGACGTTGCTTTGATCTTGATCATCTTTCTTCGAGCTGAATTTTTGGTAATTCGATCTTCTTCCCAGTCATGCACTAACAATTCGACGATACACCCTTACAAACACACACGCGCCTACACAGTTATATATAGGTATAAATATAAAAACATACACAAATAGTTCATCGTGTGCGCGCGTGTGTGTGAGTGTGTTGTTGTGTGTATGTGAATGTGCACTGTGTATATTCGACATTCCATAAAAAAGGGGAGGACCATATTAATTAACATTAGCAGTAATCATACAAGAACAAGAATTTACAGGAATATAAAGAGCTTTTAAATATGTTTAACGTAATATCACATGTGGTCTAATGACATGCAAAGGTTAAAGTGCTACGTGGACGTCATTTTCTTACAATCATGCTGTATTCCTCTTGCTGTCAGACGGACCCGATGAACAGACTGAAAATGCCGAAGCAAAATCAACCTCAAAAGAAAAGCAAGAAAAAGAAACATCAAGTGTTCACGATGAAAAGGATGAGCAAAAAGAGCTAACATTGGTAGATCGACTGAAAGCATGGAGAAGGAAACATAGAGACAAGTCATGTCGAAAGACATTGAGAGCTGCTCTCAAATCCATAGGAATAGAAGGTAATGTTCGTATAGGAGTAGACGAGGGGGGTGCTGGGACATAGCAACAGATTGATTGATTAATTCCATTTCATATCAATTGTTTGCACAGTAAAGAATATAGTTGGCAAAGTAAGTTCAAAATTATGAAATGAAACAGGAACCTTCTGGAAAGCATAGCGTGTTTTTTGTAGATCTCCCGGATCCTGACAAAGAAATCACAAAAGCTTAACCACGACAACACTTTTTTTAAGGATGAAGTACAGGAACTCACTAATAAATTTTAAGAGTGCAAACAAACTACATAATGAGAACAATTAGAGGGAATCTAAATGTTCAAGTTGTTGACTTTAAACTTTTTTCTGATGTTATTTTTCGCTCTCTCTCTCTCTCTCTCTCCTTTTCTTTTTTTCTTCTTTTATTAGCTTCATTATCTAAATAACAATCGAAGATTATTTATATTAGATATATATAATATTCGATTTCTTGTAGGTTTCGTTGTCCATAATGATATCATGATATTGCTATTTTTTTAGAATGCATCGTCAACAAGACGCCACGGAGATTCATATACAAGGCTGAGCTGGTTCGTGTAGCCTTCAACATTCTAATGAGGGACGTTCGTCCAGTCATTGACGCTCTCGGGATCGAACAAAGGAAAGTCAAGAAGTACAGAAGCCGAGTTCCAGGTGTAGACAAAGGCTCCTTGGGTCTTTTGCTACAAATGTGTGAAAGAACAAACGAATCGGAAGCCTACCATCGTCTTGATTTATGCCTGCTTCTTACAAAGTTGGGTTACGTAGATGTTGCAAGATCTACGTATTTAGGTAAGAATGTTTTGCTTTACAAATTAATAAAACATATATAAACATAGGTATTCTAATAGGACGGTGACGTACTTCTGAGGTACAAAATTAAACAAAAAAGGATAGTTGCGAGACCATTATCGGATAAATGATTAATGTTTTTATTATACAAATAATTTCCCTTTCTTGCAATATTCAGTGTATAAATTTGACAACCGTTTGTTTGATTCCAGGCTCTTAGGAATCCCTTGACAAAATATTCAAATCATAAATGGTCACACCAAGGAACAACCAGTATGAGGGGAACCCCTTCCCTCAAACGCATTATATCGGACGTTTGGCGTATATCATGTTAGGCTGGTCATATGGTCCCCCTGCACATTGATTTTTGCATACGCCCATTGGCCGTGTGTATGGATAGGATCAAATGGTGGTTAATAGCTTCGTATTTTTTTCCATTTCGATATAGATTATGAACAATGTGAGAGTGAGCTATCAAGCATTGCCTCTCGCCTAAAGACGTCTGAGTTTCAGTTCCTCATGAATCGTCTTGATATGAGCCCTGAAGAACTCACAGAATGTCATGGAACAGATGGAGAGGTAGATCGCCTGGAAGCTATGAGGATGTGGAGAACCACGATTCGGCCTCCACCTTTCCACTACCGACTCAAAATCGTTAACGGTCTTATAGCAATCAAGCGCAGAGACCTTGCTGATGATGTTTTAAATGGTATCTGTATTCAATGTTATATCCATTTCATTGTTGTTTGATTTTTCAGCTATACTAAATTTCCGTATTTTAGTACATCGTCTCTATAGTTTTCACCGCCAGTACGAAATATCACCTACCCATTTGTTGTTCGCTTCTTTTCTTAAACTAGCTTTTAGAATATGCATATGTATGCATATATTTCTAACCTAATAGTCATTCCCTCTCTGACTTCATGTTACAATGTACTTCTTTTTCCTTAAAGCTGAATATAAATTATCAACTAAGCCTGTGGGTTATTTATATAAATGACATCAATTTCGAATATGAAACCTCGATATTATGTCCAAAGGAATTCATGTCTGGTGATATTTCTAGTTGCGCTTTATTTGTGCCATTTTAGACATTAGCATTCTTGAATCGTTTGCACTATTTGTTGTTGGCTCAATTCATCTTTTAGAAAATAAACAATTACGATTTCCTTGATTCAATTCTCTTTAAAGGTTTCCATCGACGGAAAGACGCCGAAGAAAATGTTATCAAAGGTATTTGCAGTAGGTTAGACGACAGACAGATCAGGAACCTGTGCGACCTCCTGAAAATCAAACCAGATGAAGATCGGAAGAGATCGATTACAGATGTTTTGAGCTGGGTCAACACATGGATGGAAAAGTACGATCCACTTCCTAAAGCTGGAAAAACACCGGACAAGTTCCAACGGAGGAAACAACAAAATAACGAGCTTGCTCAGGCAGGGTTTTACGAACTAGCTGATGAAATTATGATACTAGAATATTCATCTTTTTAAGATAACTTCATCAATCATTCGATTACACATGGATGCTAAGTCCTAATATACAAGGATTGTTTGAAGCCCTTTTGCTCTAAGACAGGATTTATTGTGTATGCCTAATTAGAATATGAATATTTCATGGCAGCACCTTGCCAAACTGCATATATGATATCACTTTTGTATGAGGATAATTTGTTTCATGTTATAAATTCATGCTTAAAGTTAATCATATATTTATATTGTATTGTATTGTATTAGTAATATTTTATTCTTTTTTGTTGCTTTTAAGGTATTGAACATGTTGAATAATTATAAGTTAGAAAGTACCACCTGTATGCTTAGAAACGTCTGTATAAAGCGCCCTATAAATACAATTATTATTATTATTATTATTATTATTATTGATCATCATACAACTGCACATACCTGCAATAGCGTATTCATATCAGTAAACATGTAATGTCAATGTTTCATCGTTAACAAAGTGTTATGTCCCTTACCCGAACACACACACACACACACATACTCACGCAAACGTGTCTATGTTTCATATTGTGACCTTAGAAGTTATTGGATTAGATAATAATATTTCAAGTTATTGTTATTGATTTATATTATACAAATATACACTGTCTTGAGAGGTTCTGGTTAAAACTATGCGCAAGAGGTGACTCCAATAGTACTAATTGCTGAGGGGCGCAGGGGCGCAGCCCCGAAGCAAATGGTTCTTTTGGAGTCACCGAGGCCCATAGTTTCAACCAGTACCTCGAATAGAGGCATGGTATATTTGTTGTATATCCTGCATCAAAAAATTATTTTATTTAAAATTAAAAAAAATCAATTAAAACAAAAAAAATCACTTTTTTTTTTCAACTCCCAAATAATAAACCCAAATAGTACTCTCATATAGTACTTTCTAAAAATAGTTCAAATATTTCTGGTCATGTGACGAGCTCTCAACCAATCAAAAGCCAACAATTTGTTGATGCAGGATATAGATATATTTATAGTTATGTATATATATTATATGGTTCTGTCATCAATTTAGGCCTACATTATTATCGATAAAGAAAATTGTGAAATCATCTCTGAAATTCCTTAAAGGTAAAGACCAGTATTGGAAACGCCCCAATTTCAAAAAATGAAATGGAAGCTCTTATTACCAATCTTGTGAAAGAATATGTTTTGAATATTACATGACGATAACAATTTTGACGGATAACCGCCTACTAATTGATATATTTGGTAAATTAGTATATCTATATACTGTTGAGAGATACAAATGCACGTGTCGCGCACGTGTGTGTAGTCCCATATACATCTTTCTGTGTACAGTGCTTCTAACTTTATGAAGACTTGGCCAATTTTTTTATAATTTTGATGATTCCAGAACCTTGCAGTACATCTATGCTAGATGATCAACCTTTTCTGATCGATTTCACAACGTTTCTTTCACAACGTTTCTTTTACTATGCAATTGCATGACCATAACTGGTCTTTAGCTTTAATCTAACAACAATATAATGTTTATTAGCTTTAATTATTTCCCTTCTCCCTCTTGGGCGTTTCAATTTAGTTTTATATCAGTCTCACCTCACCCCGCACATATAGTACAAAACATATGTACTTCAATATCATCATATTTGCATATAAGCACTACATTCAAACTTTTTAAATAGTCTCAAGTTACATTTACTAACATTTCTCTGGGAACCAAAATGAGCGAAATTTTGGAATTCATATTGCAGATGATACAAATTCGGAGAGGAGGAGTACAAAGAAAACCTGTAAATAACTATGGCAGTGTTTAGTGTTTTGAATTGTTTATCGCAAAAAAAGGGGGAAATATTGTCGTGTATGCTGATGGAGGATGTATGCAACCTATTAGTATCTTAAGATTTTCCATTTAGAATTTTTCCCCAACTGAAAGGTTATTTCAGCTACCTGTGGCCAAGATCCGATAATGCCTGTAGATAAAACTCAGATATATCATGAATATCATTTCACAGAGGGTGCACGGAAGAGATTTTTTTCCTGAACAGGAAGTAGGGAGGGAGGAAAATCAATATTGTTTTTGTATGAATGGAAATAAATAAAATATACTGAGCAATCCTTCCCTGATCCGAACCGTTCCACCTGCTTTGTAAATGTGCCCTTTAACCAGATTTTAAAATAATTCAAAATACTCTTGTGTGTACTCGAGACGACGGAAACGACTGGAAGTCAGCACTAGTAATACCAATTTACAGGAAAGGTAATGGACGTATTAAAGGCTTGTAACTACCGACCCATTTCCCTGACTTCTCTAATCTGTAAGACTTTGGAGCACATCATATGCTCAGAGATCATTAACCACCTGGAATCTAACGGCATCCTATCGGAAAAGCAGCATGAATTTCGTAAGCTCTACTCATATGAATCCAAACTGCTGTTGACGGTCCATTACCTTGGCAAAGGACTAGACAATAAACAGTTCAGTTCAGTTCAGTTCAGTTCATTTTATTCAAAACCATACAAAGCATGATATAATCTGTTACATAAAAAAGAGACTGGTAATAGTACATCAATCAACATATTCTAACTTGATTACATCATAAACTGAACGGTTTTAGGACCCCTTTAGAAGCTAAGCTTGTGAGCGGGGCCCTATAACAAAATACATACATTTACAGTAAAAAGAATGTTATGTATGATTATACAATGGATGAAAATACTAAGCTACAGAATATAGAACATACAAATGCTCTCACACACACACACAGACACCACACACGCACATCACCATACACAGCAAACACACTGACGAGTAGGTCCTTAGTGGTCAAAAAGCATTTCAGAATGAGAAATTACTAAGATGCGAATAAAAACTATGTCAGTCTTTCAAGCAGGTACGTTTTAGATAAACTTCTAAACCTAGAAAGAGTTGTACTATTTTTTATATCATCAGGCAGACTGTTCCATTCTTTAATGCAAGAGATATGGAAAGAGGTCAGAGTGACATTTGTTCTTGCAAAAGGCTGTCGAATAAGACACCTTTGACGTGTATTATAATTATGAATTTGCGAGTTCTGACGGAATAAATCTTTTAACGTACATTCATGAGGCATAGACTTAAGATTAAACATAAACAATATGCAATTGAACGACACAAGTCCACTTAGTGGTAACGTTCTTAGTCGAAGGAACAATGGAGAACTTGGATGTCTATTATAAGAATTAGTAATAAGCCGTATTGCTTTCTTCTGCCATACTCTCAACTTATCAAGATATGACTTAAAAGTGTTTCCCCAAGCAACATTACAATATGTCAAATAAGGAAGAATAATACTATTATATAATGTTATCAGCACTCTTTCAGGTAAAATAAATTTTAATCTAAAAATGACACCTACACTACGGGACAACTTTGTGCATACAGCATCTAAATGATTTCTCCAAGATAAATGCTCATCCATGGTTAGCCCTAAGAACTGAACATTTTCACTAAGCGCAACATCATGGCCTCCAACATTAAGAAAAGTAATGCCATCTGGAAGCTTTTTACCCTTGGAGCGAAAAATAACACATTTGGTCTTTTGAACATTCAACAATAACTTATTACAACAATACCATGCATACAGTTTCTGAATCTCTTGATTCGCAATTAGTAATAAATCTTCAGCCTTCTTATCAGCCAACAGCAAGCTGGTATCATCAGCAAAAAGTGAGTATGAGAATAATGTTGATGAGTGTATTATATCATTTATATAGATCAGAAACAACAGGGGACCAAGAACAGAACCCTGAGGTACACCATATTTAATAGAAGCAAGTTGAGAATTAGTACCATTCACCACAACAAATTGTGTCCTGTCAAACAAATAGCTTTGGAACCAAGACAATGCTACACCACGTATTCCATAATGCTCAAGTTTCCTAAGGAGGATGCCATGGTCAATAGTATCAAACGCCTTAGATAGATCTAAGAATATCCCCAAACAATACTTGTCTCCATCAATAGCTTTTATGATATTACTTAATAAATTAAACACACCCATTTGTGTGGAGAAGTGCTTACGGAAACCACACTGCTGAGGAATCAAGATATTCTTTTTAGATAGAAACTCATTTAAGCGTTTATAAATTATTTTCTCAAGAATTTTAGAAAAGATTGGTAACAATGCTATTGGCCTGTAATTAATGACGTTTTTACGGTCAGATTTTTTATACACTGGTACTACTTTAGCTACCTTGAGTTTATCAGGAACAACTCCCTGAGATAAAGACATATTCATGATTTTACACAAGGGATCAATAAAAAGGTGAATGCACTCCTTTATAATTCTAGGTGAAATATCATCAGAACCACTAGATTTAGATGGTTTCAAAGACAACACAATATCGATGATCTCAGATTTTGAAGTTGGTTTTAGAAACATTGACGCATTATCATCACACTGTTTCATATAATCTTGAAAAGATTGTGGTACTTGAGGAATGTCTGCACTGATTTTCATGGGTAATCCAATGAAATATTTATTAAAACTTTCAGCCTTATCCTTGGCAGAAGAAAGAAGTACTCCATTAAAATCCATCTCTTGAGGGAGTGAATGCCTAGTTGACCGACCTAACAATTCATTGATATGAGACCAAGTTTTCCTAATATCACCTTTAACACTGTGGAACAAATCATTGTAATATTTTTGCTTGGCTATACGAAGAGTATTAACCAAGACATTCTTATAATCGATATATTTCTTTTTATTCTCAGCTGTTGGTCTCTTGACATATCTACCGTAAAGCTTATGTTTATGATTTATTGTTTTCAATAAACCACGAGTTACCCATGGCTTTTTACATTTACTTTTTATCGATACTTCAATTAATGGGAAACATAAATTATATAATTCCAGAAATATTTGTAGAAAATGTTCATATGACTCATTGACCGATGCAGTGCTGTTGTATTTTGAAAGCCATTTGACAATGTACCACATGAAAAACTCCTTGAAAAACTAGCCTTCTGTGGTGTCCAGGGTAACCTCCCCTGTTGGATAAGCGCCTTTCTCACAGATCGTGTACGACTCAGGTTGTACTGGATGGAACAAGTTATATTCCGACGGATGCAACCCCGTGCGTATCTCAAGGAACTATATTCGGCCCCCTTCTCTTCTTGGCTTATTTCAACTATCTGTCAGACTGTGTCCGTTCGGAAGTTCGGATATATGCAGAAGAGTATCTTCTATACCGACACATCGACTCACAAACCAACGCAGACAAACTCCAAAAATACCTTGACTACCTGCAAGACTAAGAAACCAAGTGACCGATGTCTTTCAACCCATGCAAGATTTAAGTCCTCAAAATGACCAACAAGGTGAAAAATGTCATCCGTCAATTTTACTCTCTTAATGTTGAGTGTTCAACAGTAGACAATGCCAAATAGCTCGTAGTACACATCAACTCCAAGCTAAGCTGGAAGACAAATGTAGACAACAAATGCGTAAAGGCCAACAATTCACGAAGATTCCTTCGGAGAAATCTGCATGGCTGCCCCAATATAATCAAGAAACCTTTTAGGATCTTTTTCAGGCTCTCACAATGCAGCATGGTACACTAATTCACAGCACTGTGGCAGCAGTACGGAAATACTACACCAAGAGGACTTTATTTGCAACGGAAAAAGAAGAAGAACTAGCTGTAAATCGCTTGTAGTGAGGTTCCGAACTTTGTATCGTGAATTATTAGTTGAACCGTTTTGTGAATGTCTTTTTGTTGTGGTTTTTCTTCTTACAATAGGGCTTAGAAAATGTACATTTCCTTTGAATCAAGTTAATAAATACAAATATAATTTGACGAAATATCCATGTGTTATTCTGTTATGATGCTTAATCATAGGTAAATCATTGTGCTGTTAAACAATTTTTTAGAAACAACAACCTATATACAATTTAAGATCTAATCCTCTACAATACATCTAATTCGAATCAAATATCTATGTATGTCCGTCAGTGAGCATTGTTAGGTCAATAATGATTATGATACTACTACTACTACTACCACTACTACTACTACTACTACTACTACTACTACTACTACTAATAACAAAATTATTATCCAAACATTAATATCGGTATTGCGTTTATTAACATCGCCTACAGGTAGCGAGTGGTCTATGTATTAAGTCTTTTTTAAGTGTACGGGAATTCAGTAGTCAAGAGCTTAGTTTAATATATTCCTTACGCCCTGGTTTACCCCTTATTACAGGAAAGTACTCAGAACAGCAATTGATAATGCAATCTACAGGAAGCAAGTTGTTCCTAAACATACATTGAAATATATTCCAAGATGTATACAACACACCTTCCAAATTAACCTATCGATACATTTAGACCAGGTAATTTGTTTACCTATTGCACCCTATCTTTGACACATTGTCAGGTGATGAGTTAATCATTTACAATTATGAAACGAGGTCGCGAGAGTCTCAAGTTCAAGTTCTGTGTGCAGCTATCATAAATGTATTTGATATTGACACACCGTAAAGAAAATATAGCGCTTCATGTCATAACAAAACAAAAAAGCATTCAGTCTTCCTTACAGAGCCTGTAATTTTATGTTGTTAGGGGCCTATTCTTATTGACACACCCGGTATCAAGACCTTTTAAAATCCTTTTTGAAATTCGGCAAATATAAACAGGTTATGTCAACACTTTAAATTATATTTGTCATCTGATCAAGTTGATGATTCAAATCTATGAACCGCGAACGCGCATGCAGGTCGCACGTTCCTTTTCTCCGTGCAGCTTTCCTTAATTTAGTAAACACGTGACTTGAAGAATTAAATCGATAAAGAAAGCACTTGGTCGTATGTGATAACGATAAATAAGTAAGTAGGGATAACAAGGCAGGGGATATAAAGTATAGTTCGGTGTTCAATTTTCAAGTTACTTTTTTCGAAGAGCTAAGGGTAACTATTAAATTACCATAGGCCCTACTTTGTCATTATGATTTCACAAAAAAATTGTAATTGAAAATTAATTTATGATTGTTTTTCTTTCCATTTGTAGGTTGGTGGCAAACAATTGATCAATTATGAATTAAAACTGTATATAGATACAATAATGAGACGACATAATCAACACAATATGATGTCAACCCTATCCCCCCCTCCCTCATAAGTACACACACGCACTCACACACTTCACTTTACAAATATAAAAAAGGTATTAAAGCAGTCGCTTGGTATAATTGAATAGAGTCTGGCAGTTATTAGTATACTGGAATGCCTTGTTCACCAGTGACTTGGTAACCGGGGGGAAACAGAGCGACTCAGCAAAAATAAATTAGTAATAATTATAGTAATAATAAACAGCTCGATTTATAGCGCAATTACTATGGCAACATTAAACAAACATAGGGCACTCCCATGACTCCATATTAATGTGTCAAGTGGGAGGCTAGCTTTGGAGGGGCACATTAAAAGCACATTCTCTAAGAATTGCTTTTGTTTTGGAGTGAACCTAGTTTTAGAATCAGTTTCTCCTGTGTACTTTGTAAGTTATGTGAATTTTACGTGTAGTTTAAAGGAATAAGGGTGGGGCCGGGGGGGGGGGGGGAGTAAGAAAATTAGATGCACACCACCTAGTCCCGTAACATACATCCCTCGTATTTGTATGGGATACAGGAATACAAAGCGCACACATTTTGTACATACGCAGAAAAGCAGTATTTTGTTTGCCTTCGATAATTTGTATGTAAAGAATTTGACATAAACTTAACCCCGTAAATCTTTGATATCTCTCAGGTCCAAGTTTATCTCATCAAGTTAAGATTCATCGAATTTAATTTCTACTGATTATTAATTATTAATTCACTAACAACTATACGCGCGTGTACAAAGTTCAATTATTCTTATGTATAGGGCACCTTCAAACTCTACATGCTGTACAGTGAAACGATTATAGTTGTTCAAGCTTGGGTATATAGAGGGCAGCACAAGAACGTGCGATACCTATAGCATCTTGCCAACCTTTTTTACGCACGAGAGCGCAAAACCCGTTGGCTCAGTGTTATGTAGTTGATTGCCAACTTGCCTACTTCACGAACGACCGAGTCTAGCTGTGCGCACCCGATTTATCCCGGGTTTCGATTGACTGTTTGTAATATAGTTGTTTAAATATCAAATTTATTGATATGTGATTAATTGAATACATTTACAAATGCACATTATTATAGTTCTGTAAAATATATTAATTCACAATTTAATTTTACAAGTTTTATTACATATTTGATGGGAATTCGAAAATTATATTATGTATTATGGTCAATGTCCGGGCGTTGTTAGATCAAGTTCTGCGAAAACGCAAAGTAAGCGTACATGACATTTCACTTTGACTGTATGCACTGTACGTACACTGTAAATGTTAATGCAGACTTCCTATGCTATGGCTGCATTATGTACGATTATTATGGTATAAGGGAGTTTACAGATACAATCTGAGCATCGGCAGATAAAGGTCATTTGTACCAAAATGGTAAAACCCACATAGATGAATACTGGATATGCGCTCATGAAAGTTATGTAACATTATTCATTTATGCACCAACGGTACATTCTATGATACGCAGGTGGAAGTATTCTTTTAAAGAGGTCAAACAAAAGGTATTCATTAAGCACATCTAGGACTTTGGCAGTTATTATTCTAAGATGCTCAAAGTGGAACTTCACCATGTGTGAAAGATCTGTGGATATTTGGGGTCATTTGTACCATGTGCTATCTGTAAACTCCCTTATTACGGCCGTGTCAGTGTGCTGCCCTCTATATACCCAATCTTGAACATCTTTAAGAATATCCTCATTGGCGTTTGAACATTTCTTATCAAACCGTTTAGACACGCAATCGTCACCGTACGGGCAATGTAGGCGACACCCCCTCAGCCCTTAAGGTGAACAGTAAAATAGATATTTATATATATATAGAGAGAGAGAGAAAGAAAGAAGAGAAATAGAGAGAAAGAGAGAGAGAGAGAGAGAGAGAGAGGGTTGGGGGGGGGGGGGTAGAAAGCTGGTGGTGCCTAGTTTCTAAATAAGACCAACTTAGTTCTTTAGGCCATATTGACATGGGTGGCATAATGTGTGTCTGTGTGTGTGCCTACGTGTGTGAATGGTTGTGAATGAGCGTGTGTGAGGGGGCTATATATTTGTTCAATTATAACTGATTAAGTAATTGTAGTAGTAGTAATATTAATACAAGTAGTAGTATTAGTAGTATAGTAATAGTAGAAGTTGTAGAAGTAGTGGGTAGTTTTCATTGTGGTTCTTGTAGCTGTTGTATCAACAGTGGTGGATCAAGAAATATGTTAACTAACTCTCCACAACAAAATATCTGGACACCAAAACGAGCAAGATTTAGAGCATTAGTATTTAAGATGGTTCCTATTCGAAGACGAGGGGTATGTAGGACCCATGTAAATAATACTAAACTCTTATACATCATTGAATCATAATTGATCACTGAACAACCCTAGTGATTTTTTGTCATGGAATTCCAATAAAAGGATATCTTGTATTGTATAATGGGCATGTTTAATGCAATCCTGGGTATTTGAAATGGAACTTAGTGTCTTTCATGAGTATACACACAAACATTAAAACAAACCCACATTACAGGATAAATTTTCGGACAAGCCGTAATCAATACATGGGCAATAATAAAGTGAAATAAATTCGATTACATCTCATAAAAACTGTCAAATAGATAAATGAACAAAACATCCTAACATACCTTCATATACATGTATATCACTTAAATACAGCTGAAAATATTTGAACTAAACTGTCATTAGTCGGGCAAGTTAAGGACGATCACTTAGCTCTGCACACATGTTAACATACTTCCATTTTTTATGAATCGTGCATAGTAATCTAAACAACATATCTTGATTTTATGTGTTCTGGTTCGCTCAAAACCACTTGTAGAGCCTCATCTAAATTGTTTTTACAATGCATCCATCCTATATCAGATCGAATGGAAATTACTTTTTATTGTAGTTACTATTGATTGAAAGAGATATTATTAACTCGGGGACAAACTATCAATCGTACCTCTTTTATATTAAAGTGATCTGGACAAACATGTCACTAATATCCATCTCAACACTGGTTTGAAACCGTGATTATACCTTGTATTCTTCAAAGTTATAAACTATTGAGAGTATTATTGAATTGAGAAAGAATAGCTAAATACATTATCATATCGATTCACTGTTAAGGAACCTATGAGCCGTAAAATATATTCCGACGCTGAGATCACCACACTTTAATTCTCTCTTCAGGAATGCAAAAGCAGCTCACAGCAGTTGAGACAAAAAGAGGTCAATATGAATTACTTATAGTCTGCGCATTAGAAAAGGTATTTTCTCATTGCGACATAGTAAAACAAACAATAGCAGCAACAACATGAACGATAATTATAATATTGATTAACAATCAAAATGAAAATAACAAAAATAACGGCGGAATTAAACACGATAACAATATAACCGAAATATTAGTTATAGTATAAAGGAAAATGAAGACGATGATGAATAATGATAACAACAATAACAATTATAATAATAAGTAACAACATCCGCGACAAAAATAAAAGTAAGGCGTACATTCCTTCAAGACGTTTGAAAGACACCATGAAGGCTAATTAATCATTGATAATGTATTCGTCTAGATTTCAATCCATGATGCACATGACATGCATGACGAAGTTCTTCTTTGTCCACAAATGCTATTCATGAAGAGCCTCCATCAGTTAAGTATTCCTCATGACATACTGTAGAGGTACAAATTATTGGTGTCATAGGCTTTAATACTTCGAAATGGTATACAGAAAATTTCAATCTGTGCATGAATAATATTTTTGAAGAGAAAGAGTCGCTATTACTTTAGTATTATTCATTAAATACTGTAGAGGTTCAAGTTATTTGTGTCAAAGGTTGACTTCGAAATGGTGTATAAAAAAGAAGAAATCTGTATTAATAATATTTTTGAAGAAAGTCGATTTAATATTTGATAGAGCCACCTTCAGTCAGGTATTATACGTACACAGTGTAATGAAATATTGTGACGTCAAACTTAGATATATTGTTTGGGGACTGTAACTGGTGTGGTTATTAAGTTGACATTTTTTTCTTCTGCTTTACTCTATGGTGAAAAACACAATGTGTATAGGTCAATAATGATCCGTAATAATCTTTTAGTTTTTCAACATTCCTGTGTTTATCTCAAATTTGTCTCCATTATATTGTGTTATGCCTACTTGTTAATCAATATGTATCATGTCCATGCATATGTAGAAACGGAAAAGATAAAAACAAATTCGATTTACTATTTCCATACTTTGTGGGTTATTAGTTCATCTTTTCAAAATGTCATAAAGCAGTGACTTTTGTTTCACCAACATTTATTACTATCAATAGCAACTGAAGCATTGTACATGGAGTTGAATCAAATATGTTATCATAGGCAAAATTGGCTATCAAATTCGACAGGTCTATCTACACACACCAAGTTTGAATATGGCGTTTCCTTCCTACAAAAGGCAATGGAAGTTTATTCGGACAGTATCCCAATTTCTAAATGCATGATCTCTTCCGCGAGTTCATGACACCCAAGATAAAACATTTTGTTGTTAATGTTTTTGCGGTGTTTTAGTTTGTGTTGTGATCCTGGTAGCTTCGGTTTCTTTGAAGATGGATCAAAATTGTTGATCCACTCGATGACCCAGTTGGTCACGGAGGTGATAGATTCCTCTTGGCTATGTCCTGTTTTCAGATCCAGTAATTTGCGGAGATTCGTGATCTGATCAGCTTCCAATCTTCCACAGATGTTTCTAAGGACATTTTCGTCAGCTTCCATCTTCCCTTTTCTCCCTATGATGGGATATCAATATAATATTATTCCTATATTCCTACCGTTTAATTACCAAGAGTATTCATGTTTCGGTATATGAGCAGAAGTTTGCAGGCCAGTGAAACGTCAAACTTGGAACTGCATAACTGCCACGTGAGAGATTAAAATCGTAGATTCCTATTTAATAGTTGAGTTGAGAATTAACAAAATATTTTTAAAGAATGTATAACTACGATAACGCATAAATATGGCTTCAGTTCACATTCTAGGCATCAGCCTACACTCGGTGAAAAGAGTTGTAGACGACATATTTGTACAAAAAAAACTGCTACTCAACAGCTCAGCTATCCGCATTAGCGAAGTTATGAATAAAGTATATCTAGAGAGGACATGAAGTGCTCAATACCATGAAAATTATTTTAAACAATCCCTCTAAGTTCGATTTCCTTTTCGATGTGTGTTGGGCAAGCAAATTTTGACAAATAGAAAGTAAAAAAAATTAAGTTGGTGCAAAGATTATTAGTAAACTGGGTCTGGTAATAATGATTGTAAAAAATAATGACATGCTTATTACTGCCTACAATAATGCATATCCAGGCGTTCTATACCTGCTAACATCTTGTCAGCAAGCTCCTGTCTCCCCGCAGCCTGAAGGCAAATTGCAATCTCGAGTCGGTAGTGGCGTGGTACGGGTCGAATCTGATTTTTCCATCGCCTTACGACTTCGACAAGATTAACCTGTCCATCAGTTCCGAGGCATGCTGCTTGATCATCTTTACCCAGTTCAAGACGTGTAAAGATTTGCAGCCTCTCGGCATTCCATAGGATAGACAATAACGAGTTCAACTCACTCTGGCTCGGCTCATAATCTTAATATGCATGGATAGTCAGATACATAAGTATAACAATGATGATAGTATTGATAATGAGACCACAATACTCAAAATGCTCAATATGCTTTACATCGCATTATAATGTTGTGATTTTATAATTAGACGAGATTATTTATATCGCTTTCGCTACATATATATTTATTGAAATACATCGAACTACAAAATAGATATTGATTTATCTAAATAGACACTCGATGCATTTTCGCCCGTTATTATAAATGATAATTTGCAATTATTCCCTCTCTAGAAAGAAATTGATAATGATAATGTATAAAGAAAGTGTAAAGCATCAAACACTATACACTACACGAATGAGGGTATAATGGATTGCAGAGCAATGGTCCCCCTGTGTACGTTATTCGTGCATAAAGCATAATTAGTGCAATCAAGGGAACCCTAGCCTTGATGCAGTAGTATAATACACTTTTTATCACATTATACTGCTAATTATTTGAAGCTGTATAATGTTTTAGAAAATCAAATATTATCTGATAATTTCTCAAAAACCCTTGTCCAGTTTGTTTTCATTTTCCGAAGCTTTAAAACATCTATAACAAAAACAAAAAAAAGCAAAATTAACGTCGTGTTAACATTTGGGTCAACGGAAATATACATACTACTACAATTAATATGTTTTATTATATTTTTGATTGATGAAATCCTGTTCAGTGATTGGTCGACAAAGCACCATGTGACCAAACATAATATTGCTATGATGTTACCGATAAGAAAAAATGTGCTATACCGTGACTTCATCCATGGAATATGTCACTTTACCATGAATGAAGTTATATATATTTTCTTCCAAGGCACTACTGTGCATTCAGCGAGCGTACGGGAGTTCAAATGCCTCCAGCGTCTAACTCCAGCGGTGTCACGGCGCTCACGCTGTGCAATTTAGGCTGATCCGCAGTAGCTGCACTACACTACTGCAGTACTTGTACAGCGTCAGCTTTCGTTCTTGAATTTGTGGATTCTTCGGTGACAGACATTAAGATTATTATTATCATTATTATTATTATTATGAAGATTGGTTTGAAAAATATAAACCAAATACACCATGCACTATTTAAAGCCACTAGAGACATTATGAGTTCCTCGGCGACAGAAATATAGCACCTCGATACATAATTTCAGCTAGAGCCTCTCAGTGTATGGTATATATGTTTACTATCATTCGTATTCATAAATCACTGACAAATCTTTTCTCACCTAAATAGACTGATCGCGCTAAACCCTCGTATCCAATATTTCTCAGTGCAAGGGAGAAATCGCGACGGCGGTGAGTGTCAGATTTAGGGATTCTTTTCCAGAGTTGTTGCAGAAGGCTCAGGGATCCTCTTTCCAGTTCTGGCGATGAAGCTATATAATCGGCGATTTGTTTTTGGTTCATCCCGATGGCGTTGGTGAATGGGAGAACATCTCTCATCAGCAAGTCGAAAGCAATTCGAAGTAGCTCAACTTTATACAGGTATTTTGCAGGCGCCACATTGACGATGCATTCTATCAAAATGTAAGACAAAAAACATTCTCAGCCATATGTATATGTATTTAGGGTTCTTTTCCAGAGTTGTTGCAAAAGGCTTAACAAATTTGTTTTTAGGTTCATATACATTTACATAAATATAGATATTAAAAATATGCATACGCACAAACCAAGGATCGTATTTGTCGGTTTAACAGAAAATACAACAGAAACGTAGAAAATGTAGTTGATATTACATAAAACAATTAGGAAGTTAATGATTACTGTTATTGTTTGGGAAGCCAGGCCATTCTAAGTTGTTATTTGACGAAATTGCAGAGAATAAATCTGATTGCCTCACAATGGTACCTCAAACTTCAATATATTCTTGATATGAAATGTATCATTAAATTTAGCAAATTCAATCGATTCAATGGAAAATAAGGAACAAAGATAACGAGGCCTGCTTTCATTGCAAAATGGGACAATAATTTTAAAAAATGACACACCGAAAACTAAAGTACTCATGATTATGTTTTAGCTTCTAGCCCCTTAAGAATTAACTTTTACTAGCATAAATTAAGTTTAAAAATGATCCTGCACTTTCGTAATAAATTCGGATTTAGCCTCAAAAGCAGTGGTTTGTTCCGGATAGAAAGACATACTTACTGTCTGATTATTAGGGTAATAATGCAAAATACCTTTTATTCCAAGTGTTTCTAGAGATTTTCGGAGTTCCCTGTGACATGTTTCCTCCTTTCGAGAAAAACTTTTCCATCTCTTCAACATGAATGAGACCGAACGTGGCGTATTTGATTGCGGATCTGAAACTATTTGCTCTAAGTTGTCATTGGTTTCACCATTACCATGGATATCGTCTTCTGAAAATTAACACATGTTGATCATAGTTAATTGACAATTTTCTTTGTATTTGGTATTATTTTCCACTCCTAATCTTTTCGATTTTCTTCTTACCGTTTTTCTGGATGGCTATTATATTTTCTTCAATTACGTTGTAGATCGTTGTACATTTGTAAAATTGATATTTCTGTAGATCAAAATATTATTTGAAAGTCAATTCCATGATATCTTAACATATACTGATATGTATCATTTTCCTGAAGTGTTTTTTACAATGGAAATCAATGAAGGAATAAACTATATAAACCCTGAAGTGCACAATAAACAATGATTGCTTTAAAGATAAAAGGAAATTTAATTTTAGTACCTAATTGGGCCAAGTTTAAGCGGAGAAATAAGAAAAGCGGATTGGTGAACGAAATCGAGAAAAAACAGCAAGAACATTCTGAAAGTCTTTGTAATTACTTTACAAATTGGTTGAATTAATATTGTCACTGTGATGTAGTGCTAGATAACTCTCCATTTTGTGATAAACATATAAAGTGACAAGAATGTTATTTGTTTACAGAAATATTTTATTCATGATGATCTTTTTTAAAATATGCAATTCATAAGAGTTTCATGAGTAGCCAAATGATGCAAAAACATGTGCATCGATCTATCAAAAATCAAATTCAGGCCGTGTCATTTTTCCTCCTTTTGTCATTATTTTCATTCGTATTGACGTCTAGAATTACACATATCATATTTTGCTTAAAAAGAATTAAAGGGACTTGGTAACATTGTTCAGATGAGAGATAGTGGTGCTAAGGTAGTGACTTTAATGCTAGATGTACAATTAAAGATAATCTGAACATTTGAGTGAAAACGGACAATTATTTATGGTACAAATTTGGAAAAACTGATCTGATCGATTCCTTAATTCTCCCAACTATATTATTACAAGTCAATTACATTTTAGGTGAATGGAAATCTCACAAAGCAATAAAATAGCTCTACATTCCATTCCAGACATCTAAGTGTTAACAGATTTTTTATAGCCTGTTTTATGTCTTTTGTTCTTGGAAAGCGGTTGGGAAAATTCAAAAATGGTTGGGAGAATTTACTGTTAATCACTGTTAGAGGGTGTCATACATCCTCTTCTTCAAAGAAAACCATAGATATCTTCGTGGTTTGAGGATTTTTTCAGGATTTTTTGCATGTCAGAGGGTTAGTACAGTAGAAGGACAATAGTAAGTAACATTTTATACAAAAATTAAGCAATTTTTTCATCAACCTTAAACAATATTACCAAGTCACTTTAATGTAAATTTAGAAGAAAAAAACGATATCACTCGAACACCTACAATATTTCTGGCAAATCAAAATGTACCTGATACTGTATCCAGATGATTTACTTCATTTGATGCTGCGAGATGCGTGTTATTGCCTTCTATGTGTGCTACATTGGAATTTCCATCATGGTCGGCATGACAAGTCCTATCCACGGTGGTAACTAAACAAATAAACATAACCAGTCAAGTTTGGATATCTAGAAATGTATATATTGACAGTATATGAAGCCTATATAATAATATCTAGAGACTGATTCGTTTATACAAATTGAACTGGAATATACATTTATATGTTAGAAATGAGTATAAACGTAAACCAAAATGAACCTTTTTGAAGAAAAAGGACATTAATACAAAAAACCCTCAATAGAATGACTGATGTCACTGATGTATCACCTTGAATACTATTTACATGTCTGTTGATAGCTGATTTATGTTGTTCTACTTTTAGCGGATATAACGCCCGCCCCCTACCCCACAAACCCAGCTTTGAAATTCAACATTAAATAATATAGGTTTTCAATTCCACACGCGGTACACACATTTCGATTCCGAATATAAGATAGGGTATCAATAACAAATCACTAACATGTATATTTCATTGTTTTGATGTCAATCTGCTAAATATGAGCTCCTTTAAAAACTTGTCGAAATATTAAACAAAATTCTGAACACTTTTTTCTTTGGCGCGTTCAACATTCACCACATTTTTATCATCATTATTATCATTTAAAAGTGATTACTCTAAGTTGAATAAAAAGTGGTCTAATTTTACACTAATAATTATGTTGCCCAATGAGGAAAGTCTGATTTATTGTGGGATGTTTCGGTATTTGGGGGCTATTCGTAATTTGTCCATGATGGAAATAAATGAATGATTACCTGGGTTATCCTTGAGAATTTTGAGCTTTTGGCTCTCCTCCTTATCCCCATTGTTGTTTCCACTTCCTGTAGCTGTTTTGTGAGGAGTTCCGCTGTTCGCTGTAGAGATATGATTACCCCGTATAATACTTTTAATACATTCGTATTAAAAGTTGCTTTCGTCTAATCCGTGTAACAGTTCATAAATAAGGGCGGTCTTTAAAACTTCAGTCTAGTTAATTTTGAACATTATGAATATCATATCCGTATGGAATTTCATGTATATCTTCGAGGCTCACTCAAGTGTTGGTAGAAGTCCAATCGGAAAAGCAATTAACACTTAATGGCCCGAATTTACAAAGGAGGTTTAAATTTAACAGTTGATTTAAACCTTCATTTACATATTACCGATGGTCTAAAAATTAGCGCAAAATAAGCGCGACGCAGTCGGAGATCCAATATTAGACGGGCGCAAGGTAAAGTACGCTAATTTCGCGTAATATTTAAACCATGGGTTATGTAAATATGGGTTTAATGTTGGTTAAGTTAAACTTCTTTTGTGAATTCGAACCAATAAGACAAAAGCTTATGTGCACTGTCTTTTTAGAGGATAATTGTAAGGATCACTGCAGTGTAAAAGTTTGCAATGCAATATGTTTTGGGTTAACCCTTAAAATGCACTATTGTGACTAAACTTTAATTCATGTCCAATTCAATTTATGTCATCAACAAACACTGTCAAATATGGATTAATGTGGTAAAGGACTTTAGCGCCGGGCTGGGCTTTGGACCTTTAACCCTTGGAGTCAAGTCAATGAACTACTGACTTGACCAGATATCTCAACGTATATATGTACATACATACTGAAGTTATTTGATACAATTTTCGGCTAAATAAAACCAAGAAACCAACAAGATACATATTAGCCTAATTATTAACCATACTGCTCAATGTCTCTTCTGTTGTGGTTGGGGGGGGGGGGGGGAGGGGGTAGTGTTTTTTCTTGCCCATATCAGTGTCAGTCTCAATCCGTGTTGCAGGTTGACGCTGACTTGGCTGCAATTTAGTGTTTGCTGCATTGATGAACTTAGCTGCTATTTCCAACTCTTCATCCGTTACCTCAAACCCTACAGAGAAAGTTTTAAATATTATTCATTTCAAAGGAACCATATATCGTGATTCGTTTAGATCCACTTTTTTAGTGAAAACATTAACTTTATTAGCAGACCTTTTACATCTACCTTAGATCATAAAATCATGCACACAATCTTTTCAACCAGAGCGGCGACACGGTAACTTTTTCAAAATGAAAATAATAAGAAGGAAAACAAAATAATAAAGTTCACCAATCACCAAGACAAATTGATTCATGATGTAAGGTGTTCCATTTTCCTTTATGAACTGTATTCCAAAGATGAGCCTCGAATGTTACTTCTACGAATATATATTAAGGTATAAATATACTCTCAGTAACAAGTAATACGACGGGCATAGAATAAGTGCGCACTGAACCCAAGTTAGACTTGGGTTCCATACGCGCCGTCTAATGTTAATCCTTTAGTTTCTTCATACTCCTTAATATAATGCCATATGATAATATCAAATTATTTGGGTCGATTTTATACAATCCAACTTCACACATACATTTGTTTAGGTGATTGGTATATTAAACAATTTGTTTGTTTGGAGATTAGACACGCCCTATCCTCACAACCTTAATAACAACAGATATCCATCTACTTTATCCGTAAATACTATATGGTTAAAAAGAATCATACGGCTAAATCATCGCCCATGATTAGCCGAAATGTATGTAAGGTATATATTTAGTTCCATCCAAACACACAAACACACCCACACACACATATCTGCATAATCATAACAATGAATGGGTAAAGTATATCTTATCGTTTGGGGTGTATAATAGGAATACATGTTTTAATACACTGTCGCTCATAAAGGTGGAATATTTTTTTTAAATCCCAATTTATGGAATTATTTTAAAAATAATAAAAAAATAATAGATCTAGATAATAGTATACATTCTCAGATTTTAGTGAATAATAATTTGCCAATGTGTGTTTTGCGTGACTGCTAAAGCATGTACATGCTACTATGTTTATTAACTAGGGGACCTATGCCCTTAAGGCATAAATGACAGTAATGAGGATTAATGCCCCACAAAAGGGCACAAATATAGCACATCGACACGGTGTTTATCCTGGGGCCTCACAGTTACGAGGCCATTGCTTTGTCACTGAACCATGACTGTACGCAGCGGGGGCTAGGGTAGGGGGCAGTTTCCATAAATATAAAAAACACAGAAAATGCAATAAATTTTCAATAATTTATTGCATTTTACCCCGTCCCCAACATAACAAAAATTCTCTGGACGGCCATGCATTATGGCTCAAGGCATGGGCACACATAATTTTTTGTTATGTTGGGGACCGGGGTAGAATGCAATAAATTATTGAAAATTGTATTGCATTTTCTGTTTTTTTATTTTTATTATGGAAACTGCCCCCTACCCTAGCCCCCGCTGCGTTCAGTCATTGTTCAGTGACAAAGCAATGACCTCATAACTGTGAGGCCCCAGGATCAACACCATGTCGATGTGCTATATTAGTGCCCTTTTGTGGGGCATTAATCCTCATTACTGTCATTTATGCCTTAAGGGCATAGGTCCCCTAGTTAATAAACATAGTAGCATGTACATGCTTTAGCAGTCACGCAAAACACACATTGGCAAATTATTATTCAATAAATCTGAGAATGTATACTATTATCTAGATTTAGTATTTTTTTATTATTTTTAAAATAATTCCATAAATTGGGATTTAAAAAAAAATATTCCACCGTTATGAGCGACAGTGTAGTTATTCCTCAATTCCAAAATAAATCATGTTATAGAATTCATGTTTATCTTACCGCGACAATTAGCCTTAGTTAAGGTTAGTTGGAAGCGTTTAACGAGCTTTTCCAGTGGCTCGTATACAGTGCTTGTTGCCGTGATCATGTTTTCCAAATCTTGTGGCTCAAGATCCTTTTCGTCCTTTCCGTCTTCGTTTAAGGAGATCAGCATTGGTTTGCAGAAATCTGCCCTTTTCTCTTTCGGAAGGAATGACACAATTTCTCTTATGTCATCAATGTAGGTACTCTCATGACCTGAAGAAAAACAAAAATAAGACAAACGCTTCGTGTGCTATGAAAGAGGCCAATCGTCTTTTTTCTTGCCACGATCCCACCCTCTCCCCCCCCCCCCCCCCTCCCGACTTCAAAAGTTCCACCAGCTATCCTGGATCCCATACTCAAAAGATTGTACGACACGTGTTCTTGGGACACAAGGTGCCTGGTGGTAATTACCCACATTTTGTAACTTCTACCCTAGACCCGAAACTTTACCAAACCGTTACACCGAGTCTAATGTCTACTACCCTAGATCTTCCACTTATTGTCGAATAGGCGTTTATTTTCAATATTCGGAATCCTAACAAGGAAGCCTCATTCTTTGACCAGGACAAAATAATGTAGGGGTCCTTGATTCATCAATTTCCGAGGTATGAGTACAAATAAATAACAACCTACAACTTACTAAACTGATTGGGATAAGGATGTAATCCTCCAGGGTCTTTTCCGATTGAATGGTAATGGTCATTTACTCCAAAGCAATCTGTACGATGAGGCAAAGGAATGGAATTAAAATGCAAATAATTCATATTCATCTTTGTTTCCAAAGAGGTATGAAATCACATTCATATAATATGATGATAACATGGATAAACGAATGACTCATTTCGAGACACATACTATAAAGATAATCGACCATCTACGCTTTGTTTACAAATGATCGCTAGTATTAAAACCGTATTAATCTTTCCAAAACTTGTATGTCTCCAATTCATTCTAATGGACTTCTATAACAAATATTTTTTAAATCGTGTCAAGGTAAAACGCTTCTCACTAATCAAATCATGACGACCAATCTCGATAACTGCTTGAGTGAGTCTACGTCTCTTGTCATAGTGGCTGCATTGTTGGCGATCGATCCAGTCACGAATCATTGACTGGGTGTCAAACAACGTTTCCGTGTTTTCATTTATGGTTGCGGAAATCTTCTTATCGTCGGAGACCCCTGCAGCCTTTGCCAATCGTCTACAGTGTCTACCAGTCAGACTACGGACACACGCCTCCACTTCCTGTGTAGATATAGGCTTCTTGAGATGATCAGGAACTGGTTTGAGAGAATAATAAAAAGAAACGCGATATATGATAATTCTCACTTTAAAGTGAAAACCTTAATCTTTTATAATTCTGAACATGTATTTTTGTCAAAGTTCGTCTCGAAGTTCGTGGTGCGAAAATTAGACCCAATCTTCTCTATGCATTAATGGATTTAAAACAATACTTGCAAACATTACAAATAGTTTCTACAGCCAAGTATACGTGTTTACCTGTAAAGAATTCTCTATCCAAAGGGATGCATCCTGCTGTCTCAAGAGCTAGGCTAAGCAGGACGAAAGGATTTTGCTGAAATGGACCAGCCCTCCATTTCCTCAGTACCTGTGTTGCTTCTTCGATTGATTCTTTGGTCACTACTTGGCTGACTTGCTGATTCTTTCTGTCAGGAATCAATTCGCTTAGGAGGTCTTCTAGCTTCCTGGGATTTTGAATATGCCACAGGATGTGACTCAGTGTGTCATCAGGTACATTAGCATCCCTCTTCTCTCGAAGGCCTTGAAGAAAAACGTTTGTAATTCAGTGATAGTCCTATTCACAAATTCTTATTTAAATAGTTATCACAAGATCATACTATCACATGTATAAAATTGTGATGTAGTATTACAAGCAGAAACGGGATTAGGAGGGGGTCAAGAGGACATTTGTCTTTCTATTTAAATCAGTCGTCTGAGGAAAATTTTGTTAAATATGACCCAAGAATCCTTACATGACAAATACATGACAAATACATTATAATAAATTGGCATATTGATGATGATAGCGTGGCATATATGCGCATTTATTCCTTTTGCAAATCGTTAAAAATTAAACTTACAACAATGAATTTGTAATACTTTTTATTTAATATGTAAATATGGATGCAAGGGTTTTTTATATTTACATGTACAACGCTCAGCAAAACAATTACGTTGCGAAAATCTAAGTGGTTTTTTTTGGGAAAAAGTATGTCTGTTTCGGATCTTTATGTTTAAAGTTATCTATATTTTTCCCCACCAACATTTAGCTATTTCACAATGCTAAATCTGAGATGCATGGGCATACGTGTTAAAGCGTGTGTGATATGGTGACATAATACCAATAATACTACTTCTATTAATAATAATAATACAAATAATTATAAATTCAGAGAGCGCAGAAACTATCCAACATTAAGTATATATTCTACTGCGCTACAAGAACTCTTGATGTGCTAAATTGGACAGTTAATTAAAAATATGTGCTTTCAATTTAGATTTAAAGGTATTTACAGATGGGGATTTCCTGACTTCAAATGGTAACTTATTCCAGAGTTGTGGAAATATAGCAGCCCTAAAAAAAATGGCGCTTAAAAAATGATCAAGAAGTGCCTCAAATAAGTAAATATCTTTGAGTGACCGGTTTTACCATACTCATTTTTCCAATTAGATTTTAGTGTTATAAACACCATTGGGAAAACGGCTTCTGACATTTCGAATTCTTGTCATAAATATCTTGATAATCAGAAGGGCGATCGACTTGTAAACGTCATGGGATTCCTGACTGACCTAAATGTTTATAATTGTGATTGCAGCATGAGCTAAATACATGATTTTGTTTAGAATCTGAGACAAAAGTACCCAATCCCTTTAAAAACTATTTTTGTTTTCGAATTTTATTATGTTGAATCGCTCAGTTACGATGAAGTATATATTTATACAGGGGAAATCCTTACCATTAATTTGCTCCCATACGTCTGTCAAATTGGCTGCGCATAACTCATCTCTCAGAAGGCTCATCTGGTCGTCATGTACCTTGTTCCTCCATTCACAAAGGGCTTTATAAATTCCATTTTTGGTAGGGTTTACATCCTCGATACCCGTTGTGTTCAGCAGGCTTCGCAGCTTTATTATGTTGTCCTGTGAATCGCCGTAAGCCACTGACCAGAGCTCAAAAAAGGATACCTTCATACCTGCAACATAGTGACAATATTTAGTATATAATGTTGAATTACATTAATATGTGAAACGGCACCAACAATATCAAGGACCTAAAGAATCACACAATCTTTGAAAGAATGTCTAAAGTAAATACATTATTTAACTTTCCCCGCTTCTCTACTTAAACCCCTGTCAGCGAGTGTGTTTGTTCCATGGATAATATGGTAATTAAAAGTACAATAAAGATAACTTTAACTGGCACTACTAGCAAAGGGATTCAGACACATCTACAAGGGCACAATATGTATTGGAGTCGCTATGAACGTTATCCAAAGAAATTAATCACACGAAATATATATAGGGTTTAAGGCTGTATTGGGTAATAATTCTACCTGTAAAGAAAGTTCTATCGACTGGACGGCATTCTGCTTCCTCCAAAGCAATGCTTAATAAGACCATCTGGTTCTTATTGTGCGTTGTGGAGCTCCATTCCTTCAGTTCTTCCACAATGTCCTGCTGGCTGATGCTTTTCACACTTCCTGGCGTTTCTGGATTGTTTGCTGCTCGACCAGGAATCAGCCTATTTAGGAATCTTCTCTTCAGTTTTTGATCATCAAAGCTCTGCGCAATCTGTTCACATGTATATTCGGATACCTTGGAAGACATATTTGCTCTTTGTTCTGGTAAGAAGGAAAATAATGCAATAACAATCGGTGATTATGATAAGGATAATATTATCAAGTTCTTGTATAGCGCTCACGTATGTCAGATTTGAGACTCATATCGCTCCATATAAAGTGCGTCTCATAAATAAATACTTAACTCTGAAAACAAACGGTGATTGTTAAAAAAAAGTATGAGTTGTAGAAAAGCAATTTCTTGGTTTTCATGAAACAGACGGACTATGCTTCCAAGTGAAAATATTGCCTATCCTGAAAAGATAATAACATTTTCGAATTGTTTAGTTTCTGCCTTACGTGTCAATAGGACAATACTTATCCCCCATTATGAAACGTGAGGTGCCCCTTATTTTGATTTTTGTGGAAATATCACGGGGTTCTTGTGTTTGTTCGTTTAAGCAGTAGCAGTTCTAACAAATAAAATCACTGTTTCTGACTATTGCAGACCCTGTTGAGTACAATATACCCTGCTTTACCTTCATCATCGACAATATCTCCATTATCCCTTACTGCATGCTGATGGCAATAATTTTGCCCTCCTTAGTAAAAGAAACACATGTAAACAATCTTTTGATTCATTCAGTCGGTTTTAAAGATAATGCTTCCTACATGTCATGCTCGGTTAATGTTCGATATAAAGCACTTCGAGAAAAAAATTATGCATACGCGCTCATTTCGGCTGCTTTGATTAAATAACCCAGTTCACAGAAAATCTTTAATATTTCATGAATACTGCCATAGAATATTTACCACTCATTTCCCAAACTCTCTCAAACTTGGCTTTCTCTAAGGAATCCCTAAGTATCATGGTTTGATATTCCCTGGCAGTATTGTCCTTCCAGCTGCAGAACAATGTGTATGCCCGCTGTTTGCTGAGGTCTCCTTCGACATCGATGCCTAGTTCCTGGAACGTACGACGAATCCCCGCTATATCCAAACATGTACTCTCTGTGCTGTACAGCAGGCACCAGATCTCGTAGAATGACAAAGTACCTGCACGACGAAGATGATAACGATTTCTTTGTCAACTATCCCATTTCTAAAAAATAATTTGTTTAACGACAAAATATATGTTCCATTCCTCAATATTTCCATAAAAAAAACATCGCTTTATTTCTTAACAAAGTACATTTCGTATAATTATACATGCATAAGAAACGAAGTGATTGTTGTCATCTTAAGAGACGTTATCGTTTTTGATGATCTACAATTTTGTTTGTTTTGTTGTTATAATTGCTTTTCATGTCAAGTATTTCACATCATAAAATCATATTGTAGCAATCGGTAAGTTCTTACGTGTAAAGAATCTTCTGTCGACTGGACAACAGCCTGCGTCCTCCAACGCAATGCTTAATAACACCATCTGGTTCTCATTGTTTGTTATGGAGCTCCATGTCTTCAGTTCTTTCACCATGTCCTGCTGGCCGATGCTCCCTACCCTTGTCGCTGGTTTGGGATTGTTTGCTGCTCGCCCTGGAATCAGCTTGTTCATGAACGTATTCTTTAGTTCTTGATCACCAATACTTCTCACTATCTTCCCCAGGGTGCCTTCAGATGCTTTTGCAAGCACCTTTGAGCTTCGTACTGAAAGCAAATAATTCAGAATATATGCACTAAACACAAATTAGTAGTGCTTCGATTGTTAAGCATATGCCCAGTTAATAGCTTGATAGAATGTCATATTCTTCTGGTTTCACTCAAGATACATTTGGTCAAAGTGCTATATTACCCGAAGCAAAACGATCTCATGTAATGTAATAAACTTTAGATACAAAATAATCATTGATAAGTAAAATGAAATATGAAATTACAAACATTATTTTGATTAACTTTACTTTACACGGTTTCGATAAGTGAAACTATGACTACAAGAAAAATATTGATCACGGCGTGTTGTACATGTTCATGAAAAATAAAAAAACTAAGAATACTAACCTATATTTTTCCAGGCCTCTTCATATCTGGCTTTATAAAAAGCATCTCTGATGAGCATTGCTTGATCGCCTAAGGTAGTCTGGTCTTTCCATTTACAGAGAGCGCTGTAAGCCTGCCATTTGGTTAAATTCTCCTTGACGTCTTTTATTCCCAGTTCAGTTAGCGTATGGCGTATTCCGACCATATCAATACCCTTGGTGTTATGAAGCAGTACCCAAATCTCGTAAAAGGACACATTCCCTGTGAGGTTGGCAATAAAACAAAACAATGCAATGAAATCATTTGAATTTGACAAGTGTTCTCTCCCTCTTTCTCTCATCGAAACAATGCAACCATTAAATGAATATCCCTTCCCCCAACAAATTCCGTAGTACCCCATTGCAATACTTGAATGAAAAGTATGCTACCAACGGAAGTTCCATCGTAATTTTACAAACATTGAACATTGTATATGAAAATATAAGCTTACTACAGTTCATGGAATAGCTGTAAATGTTGTACATTACCCTTTTCCGGCTCTTTTTTCACCATAGGAATCGACTCAGGGTCTGTTTCTGCAGTTTCAACTAATCATAGAATGCAATAGTAAATAAACCAACTGGTATTAATACACGAATGGCAAACATGAAACTGACTGAATGAAATAATACATTGCGTATGTGTACCTTGTAGATATTCAATTTCAGGTCACAAAACAAGGATCTTTTGAGGTCCCCCCCCCCCCCCGATAATCATTGTCTTACCATATTTTGTTCTCATTAAAGGATAACTGACATAGCGCGCAGTACCATTTTCTCAAGGATTAAAAAGTGTGCATATTCATAATCATCGTCGAAAATGTTTAAAATTGTGACACCTTTTCTTGTGACAGATGATGATTAACATGTGTCTTGCAGTGACTTTTAGACATATATTGTACCCGTTTTGTATTCATTTATTCCCGTTTGTCACACAGCCATACACCTGGTTAAAGTTTAGAAAGAGCAATCCCTAGCAACCTACTCAATTTATAGGTTGGAGAATTGTACAATTGTACGGTACATTTGGAGTAGCTACTGAGGTGCTCTCTCGATGGAATATCAAGTAAGAATCGCCAAGAAATATGAGGAATAGAAATAAAGGTTGAACAGGGGAACGTGACAGGATGGTCAGCCCCGTAAACAATACTATTTCTCTGATTATATCATGTTTATGATGTCTTAACACTCCCTCGACCCAGCCTCCCTTCGGTTACTCCCTTCCTGACTATTTAATTTTGTGATGTGTACGAATTAAATACTTAGAACCTAGATCCATGATTCCCTACTACGAGAATAGTTAAGCAAATAAGTGTATTTACCTTTGGTATGCCGATGTGTTTTCCAAAACACGAAAGCAAGAAGAAAGCAAGTCAGTAATATCACCACAATAGGCACAACTGTTAAAGAAATAGAATGAAGGTTGTTACTATCTGACGAAGATGTTCTGCCTTATTGCAAAAACATACCTAGACAACCTGCACAAGACTCGTTGAAATATTTGAAGAAGAAAACAAAAATTGCAACACATAATATCATGTAGTTGCATGTCCTCTGATTTTCTGAAGTGCTCATATTGGATAAATGGGTTATCTAGTTCCCACTGTTACAACAATTGTCAAAGCAGTGGCATTGCGGATAAGTACAACACGAACATATTCAGTGAACACTTATGACTTACTAAACTGTATGACTAATGAGCATATCACCGTGAAACATATCGTAAACTTTTTCGTATTAACAATGTCCTGAGAGAACCAAATTTCAGGTGAAGAGTAAAAGTAGATAGTGGTCTTCAATACAAATCATAAAAGTGTCAAAGTAGTCAATTGAACATTACACCTATGTATTACGATCAGTCTTCCCCATATTATGATACAAGTTATAGTCGGTCTGTTATAAATAATTCAATGTTATTTAATAATTATCACCTCGGTAAATATCTAATGATATTTGAATTACAACTGGGAAATTCAAATCAATGTTGAACCTCATTAAAGAATCTTACCGATATGGGAAACATGTTTTTCACTTTCCACGTTATTCGTCGTATTCAGCGGTGTTGTTTGGCCTTGAAAGGATGAATTGTGCGGAGGTGTTTCTGATGCTTTGGTATCATTGGAAACAAAAGGAGCTACTAAAGCCGTAACAGTTCTTTGGTTTGTGGTTCCAGGAATGTCTGACGCTACACAAACATACTGTGTTTCACTGACTGTAGCTCTGGTGGAGATCGATTTGCTCTTCGTTCCATCATCATTTACTGCTTCCTCGATATTCAAGATATCAAGCCTGTTCGCGCCGTGTAACATGAAAAGATCTACATCCGGATAGTAACCATAAACAGAACAGGTGATGTTGATAGGGTGTATGGTGTGTATTACACAAGATTGTCTCGAGCTGTTACATCCCTCTATCACCGGGTATGGTTCCTTCGGGGAAGCTGTAGTATCAGGAAAATCAACAGATAATGAAAGCATTAATAGTTAAGCAATACAGTAGGCAGGTAGCCAATAACAAGTTATGCTGTCATATTAGTTTATTTATTTGTATTGTGTTTGGGTGGTAGAGTATGAAGAATGTCGTTGTAAAGGTTTTTTTTTTTTACGGTAAGCCTGACAACTAGGTTTCTTGTTTCAATTCTTGTTGGTAATATATTACGATTTGAATAATGTATACAATATGTTAACCTGTTTGACAAGTGAGATAATACGATACAGTATTTAGAAATATGTTAACAAGTTTAATTTATACAAGGTCACTAATTCTGTAATGTTGTTAAACTCTGGAGAAAGATGTGTATATTTTTTTTTGTACGACGCCTTAAATAATTAATTAAATAGATGTGCTGTATAAGTATCTATTATTATCATTATTATTATTATCATCATTGGTATTATTATTATTTTATTACAGGGATACATGCATGTTTGAAAGTGACAACATTATCTCACCAAATACGTTTAGGTCTGTAAAATTGTGGATAAGGATTCCCAAATAGTTTGATACTCTGCAGATGTATCGACCTTGATCTGCTATCTTCACTTCATTTATGATCAAGAAAAAGTCATCATGCATCTCACACGCCTTGTCCTGAACACATGACCCCGATGGCGTCTCTCCTTCAACCCACGTGATCAAGTTTGGAGATTGAGTCGGATCGTATCCCTTTTTCCAGTAGACGGCTATCGGCGTTCCGTAAAAGTGGCATTTCAGCACAGCTCTATTTCCTTGATGGACAGTCTTCGTTAAGTCGGTGAAAACAACACCGTCTGGCACATCATTAGCTGAAACTGTAGTGAGAAGTCAAATCGAGTTACTCGATCACTCTTTTCATCAAAATGAAATTGTTAAGAAACACTATTTGGTACTGTACACACTTAGAAATAATGTTTCAATTGGGGTGCAGATTGGCATCGTATTTAATAGAGAGTGCTGCGCAGGGTGCTGCAATTGGAGCAGAACTGTACCTTTATTTCTTATTGGTGTGACCACACTTCCCCATTGAATCGATCCTTACATTTTCAGAAAGTACAAGAAGGTCCTGAAGTTCCAATTATTTTGTAAGAGGACATTGGATTGTATTGATTTAACTAGTCTGTTTTGTTTCAGAAGGGGGGGGGGGGGGTGATATGCTAATTTCTTTGAGTGGCTCATACATGTGGAGTAATGTGTGAAGCGCTTAGTAAATGCCAGGAAAAGTGCTATATGAAATAAATTTTAAAAATAAATTTTAGAATGTAGTTTACCAATATTTCTATAAATTTTTTTTTTCCAGTTTTTTGTTCAGGATTATTTACTTCAATAGTAAAAAAAGAAACGTTAATGTTCTCAAACTGTAATTTGTTAAATCAATCAAAGCAATCATTCAAATAATAAATCAAATTTCCGACCGCTACTCGATCACACAATCTAGAGACAAAAATATATACTGCCAATGTAGCCATAGAACATATTATGTACGAATTAAATGGGAAGCCCTAGAGAGGACTTTATAACTAATTTGAATTAAAAAAAATGTTAGAATGGGTGGTTTATAAAATAAAAAAAGGTGCACTATACATATATAAATACTGATCAGTATGATATATAATCTAAATCTGTTTAGTGTTTGCCAAGCATCTCTCGATTCCATAAAATCAGTCACTAATTTATGAGCAAACATACAAAATCAAAGAACATATTAGAGCACACACTGTATAGGACCGTAAATGATAACTGTGCAAACACGATTATTAAAAATAACCGTTGTGCTTTACGAGGGGGTGTCGTCAGCAGTTTGATGATAAAACAACTAAACCGAGATATTAATAACTCTAAGAATACATCTATACATTAAGCCTCTGAAGAGGTTCGTATTCGATAATAGTCTTGTATCAAAGAGATAAATGTTTCCTTTTCAGTCCCCATTTACCATGCTTACAAATAACGTTATTCGCAGAAGTATAGTTAGATTAGCATTTGCTGTCCAGAACAAGGAACGTTGACGAAATTGATTATCCAATCTAATTTTAATAATATATTTCAACCGTGACTATAAGCTCCATAGGGAGGTGAAACGTCTTTAAAAGCATTAAGGGGACAATAAAGAGGGCAAGGAAACAAAACTTGGACAGATAATATAGTAGAATTCTACATTATCCTCCTAATGCGATCGGTTGTAATTAGGCATGGACACATAATCATTTACTTGAACATAGATGGCTATAAATATCATTATAATTTAACATTTGTTATGTATCATTTATGTTTATTTATTTCAAAAGTTTTGTGATGAAACCTTCATATTTTAAATAGAATATAGAATAAGTATAATAGAACATATTATTTATTGTCTTCCTCCGAAACAAAAGAAGACACTTTCCGTCCAGGTGAATTATGTTACATAAAATTACACAACTTAAACAAAAAAATAATTTTACTATATAAATACATTCATATCACAGTATCAAATGCATACACAGTAAGGGATCCGGTAACTTTGTTTCAGATTCGGAAACAAAATCCTGGATTTACCTCATGCTGAAATGATAATTATAAACATATAGGTCAGTCAGGAACCCCATGACTTTTACAAGCCGATCGCCTGTCTGATTATCAAGATATTTATGATTTAAAATCAAAACCAAATTTTGCGAAACGGTTTTCATAACACTACAGTCTATTGGGGAAAACGAGTATGGTAAAACCGGTCACTCAACGATTTTTACTTTTTTCAGGCACTTCTTGATCATTTTGAAGCGCAATTTTTGTTAGGGCTTCACTATTACACCATATCACATACACTGATAACACATGGAGCCTTGCATCTTATATTTAACATTGTTAAACGATCCCTTTAAAGGAATCCGAAACTATAACTGATTAACATAAAACAAGTCATAGAAAGAATTGCAAATATCTCTCATGTGTCTGGTGTACTAATTTGTATTCCTGTATATGCGGGTGCGTGCGTGCGTGTTTACGCACGTGTGTGTACTTGGCGCTATACCACCCACACTGCCTCTACTAAGATTATGATAAAAAATAGTAACCTTAATTGAATTATGTTATTACACTATTTTAATAGATGTTTAAAGATAAAGTTTGTTTCACTGTTTTATCTGAACACTTTAGCAATAATCTCCGAAATTTAAATCTCACAATATGGATAAGGATCTATTTAATCAGATTACAGTATGGGTATCGCACTTAAATGATTTCTGGCTGATAAACATGTTTCATATTAATTAATCATATTTACCTGCGATGACGCATGAAAGCAGAAGACAGCTTACACATGCATGGAGAAATAGTCCTTTCTTCTGATCCTCCATTTTCATGTGCATGTGTTCACAGTGGGGAAAAACGCGGTAACACACGAATGTGTACAACTGTAGTGCCCCAAGTTCATTATTAATCAAAAGTCAAAGGCTGTGTTTACTTTGTTTATTTACTCTCATGATATTTAAACTCATGATTGCAAAAGTGTTGTGGCCTAGTCTTTGTCTGAGTCACCCAAATACAGAAGACATTGTTATTGGTTCGATCACTTTCACTGTATTAACGTCATTAGACAATACATACATCTGCAATCGCCACACTTAAAGGGGCATGTTCCCCGTATTCCAGAGGGCGTTCAAAATACGTACCCGCTGGCGGACGGTGCTAGCTGCCTATTGACATCAACAGAATACGGCTCTGACGCAGATGGTATGTTCCGAATGCCCGGACAATGCCGATTATCGCATACATGTGCCGAAGTAATACCAATCGCAGTTCGGCTCTAAGATTCGGCTGCTGTTTCCGCCCACTTTCGTGACGTCGCGATCGGCAGCAATCAGCTGGCTTGGCGAAGGCAGGCCAGGCCGCGCGTACTTTGATTGACAGCTGTATGCAAATTAGAAATCGACCTTCGGAACCAAGATGGCGATGACTAGAGCAGCGATAACTACACTGGCGGGAACATGCCCCTTTAACCCAAGTGAAGTAAATGGGTGCCTTGCAGAAAATGTATTTCTTACAAATGCAACAGCGCCGTAATAACAGCCAGAGGCGGATCCAGCCGACGGCAGGGGAGAGGGCCCAATTCGTGAGATAATATTTAGTATTGGTATTGGTATTGTTACTATCATTGTTGCCGTGCCTTTCATATAATATCAACAGAGCAACACCATTTCATATACTCGAACAAGCACATGTATATTCTATGTAACTGATATTTGAAAATATTCTATTTCAATAAGTTACGAAACAGGACAAAATATAAGAATGAAGCTGTAATGAGTTGAGTTCATCGTCACCGTCCGACACGCTGCCATAGTTTCTTTACTATTTACTCACATGATCTCATTGATATGCATACCATTTCGACAGGTAAATTGGTTTGAGTGTGGCGGACGACCAATGCACAGTCTGGTTTAACAATGAATGCGAGGGAACACCCCCACCCCACCCAGAGGCGTCGATAGATGGAGGTGGGGTACAACACCCCCTCCCCCCATATAAGAATATTGTCGGTAAAATTGCGCTACCGTCGAGACTAATAAGAAAACGAGGAGGGGGAAAGAGATAAAATAAAAAAAAGGAAAGAAAATGAAAGAATAGAAATTAAAAAATGCAGAAGTTTGAACTCGGTAAAATGTACAGTGCGTCCCAGAAAAAACGAAACCAAGAACTATCGATGTTTTATCATAACTTAGTCACATTTATAATTAATAAATGACACATATTTGGAAAGCGTAGATCCTCCTCTTTCATTTGATGCATATTTCATGCATGGCTGATTAACATGAATATGAAGGGAATAAACCAAAAAGTCATTATGCGGGCGGTATCTGGATTTCAAAGAGAAAATCACATTTCTAAAAAGTTGAGTTTCTGCCCTTTCATATGACACCTCAATCATGAAATATTAGCAAGGAATGACAACGTTCTGTTTGTTTAAAGTAGTGCTTGCATTTCCATAATTTTATCACACGAATTCGTTTTCACTGGCTGTCTGCTGTAGCAACAAACGGAATAAACAAAAGACTTAACTCCGTTTCGTTGACAATCAGCCGTAGACGAAAGATTTCATGCATGGCTAATTGTCAACGAAATGGAGTTAAGTCTTTTGCTAATGCTGCTTGTTGCTACGGCAGGGAGCCAGTGAAAACGAATTCGTTTAATAACATTATGGAAATGCAAGCACTACTTTAAACAAGCAGAACTTTGTTATTACTAGCTCATTTTTCCTGACTGAGGTGTCATATGAAAAGGCAAAAACTCAACTCCGCCAAATGACTTTTTGGTTTCCTCTCTTCAAATTCATTTTAATCACTTATGCGTGAAATATGGAGTATACGAGTTACATCAAATGAAAGAGGGGGATCTAAGCTTTACAAATATGTGTCATTTATCAATTATAATTGTGATTAAGTTATGATAAAACATCGATGATTCTCGGTTTCGTTTTTTCTGGGTCGCCCTGTATAATATAGGTCGGCCGGCAAATATTTTTTTTTTACTAAAAACTGTGACTTATTATACCGTGTGACGACTTCAAGATAGACTACAAGTATAATACTTTCAAAGTTTCACAGGCAATCATAACAATTATTGTCAATTGTCATTGTCATTGTCAACCTAACCATAAAATAAGCAACACAAAAACGGGGTTCTAAAAGTGCACAATCGAGCTGCGAACCCGGGAGATTCGTGTAATAATAATAATACTCAGCTTTTATATAGCGCTTATTAGAATCACTAAGCGCTTCCAAACTTGAAAAATATGAAAATATGATGAATTATGCCGTAGAAGGCCTCATCTGATCCGAACGTTCCTACCTGCTTTGTAAATCTGTCCTACAACCAGATATTTAAAATAATTCAAAAATGTTAACGTACATGTACACATTTTATACTCAAAACAGGCATCTAATTTTCTTAGAACCCCTTCCACCACCTATACTTTCAACTCTGCTAATCAAAGATATAATCAGCAAGGAAACATTAGGAGGAGCTCAAGCGTTCCAGATTTGTGAACATGAAATATGGTTTACCGTTCTGACATTCAGTAGTCGAAATGTGATTTTCAACGAAGAATTGCCCCTAAATATGTTAGATTTAGTGAATATGCCTTCAAATCAGCGGCGCCTAGGATTCAAAATATATTTCGCATTTGATTATCGAAACATGCATCGTTGATTTGTCATCAGAACTTATGTCAAGTGCACCAGCTTTCAATTGACTAATCCTGAAGTGAGGGTCTGTACTTTGTCTCTTCCTGGAACATTTGGTTAAAGCGTTCTTTGTTAATGTCTTTGTTGTTGCTGTTATTGTTGTTGTATTTGAGGCCTTCGGTAAATGTACGTACATTTTGAGTCAAAGGTTACCTTTTATACATATGTAGGAGTATAAATGACATAATGCTATCGATGTGTGAATGCAGTTGCAATCATTCTCGCGTATCGGTGTGAAATTTTGAAAGCTAAATACAAATATAATTGGACAAACTATGCATGTGTCATTTTGTTCTTATGCGTAATCATATGTAAATCGTGGTGCTTGTAAATAACGTTTATCAAACACAGCCTTTATCTAGATAATAAGAGTTCTAAACCTTGTAACTATGAATATACCCGATTAACATCGAATATCGCTGTGTTTCGGTCGGCAGGGTGTCGTCAATATTAATTATGATAATAATAGTGATAATAATAATAATAATATTATTATTAATGATAATGATAATACAAATAATAATGATAATAACAATACTAATAATGATGCTAGTAATAATAATATATATATTTATGTTGTGCAAACATCTCAACAAGGAGAGGCGTAAGGCACACATACAAAGCATTATTATTACACTGAATTTAGTCGTAAGGTGCTTAAAAGCATTAAAGGAATACATTTCTACCCGGTACCCATTAACTACAGCTATATGGAGAATGGGAGATGTAGATACAAATTATTGCCGCGGCAGAACTCGTGTATTCAATGTAATCTATAGCTCGATGTTCTATCCACTAGACCACGACAACCATATTATTGTCAATTATATGAATGACATCTAGCCAAAGAAACTAGTTAAATGGCTGATGCTAATAGATTGAATTGGCAAGTTCTAATAAAATATAATAGAACTACACAATGTTATATCAATTTATTAACTCTGCCTACTAGAAGCGAGTGGTCTCTAGGTTAAGTCTATATGACTACGATAAGTAGACAATGGCTTAATTTTTTATATTTACTTCGCCCTGACGTACCCCTTATAACAGAAAATTGATGTGGCACTTTACACGTAGCCTCATACGACGCAAGTGGTTTCTAAACAAACACTGAACAAATACTTGAATAAGACGTATAAAACCCACCTTCAAAATTTACCTCTCGATAAATTTAAACGGTGTTTATTTTTTATCTTAAATTTCTTACCTAAAGTGCGCTTTATTTTTGAAACGTGGCAGGTGATGAGTAAATATTGACTTCTATGAATCACGACCGCTTGGGTCTCAAGTTCAAGTTCTGTGTGCAGCTATCATAAATCTATTTGATATTCACATATGATAAAAAAAACTAATTTGCTTCATGCCATAATACATATAGACCTCAGTCTGCCATAGACAGATTATATATAATACACATGTTGTAAAGTGTCTATTTATGTTTATACAGGCAGCATATATCTCTTTCGAAATCAGGTCTTCAATAGGATCCATACACGTTTTTTTTATATTCTATGTCAAAACATGGAATTATATTTTACATCTGATCAAATTAATGATCTATGAGCCGGGAACGGGCGCACAGTGGGCCAGAATCGCCTCAAAGTGTGCCAAAATTCAAAATTGGCGAATGTGAATTTTTATATTTTTTTTATTCGCTTTGGGAAGAAAACATTCTTAAGAATATTTTTCCATTCATATTTTAATATTTAGCGAGTTTTAAAAGTGTCATATACCCCTGCGAACATGGGAAAATCTATATGTTGCTCCAAAAATGATAAAAGAGGCAACTTTACAATAGGTGTTGAGAATTTATGAAGGGAAAAGCAATCAACTTGATACTGCGTGCACTTCTTGCCTATTGGTAACCCAATTAGAAAATACAATGACCAAATTTATGGAAGCTTCATTTTGGGAAAAATGAGCATTAAATTTCACAAAAAAAGGAAAAAATTGCAATTTGTATATAAAAGTAGCATGTTTATTAGGATTCCGGCCGATTCCCGCAGTGATGTTAATCTCAAAATGTCCGCCTAAACCTAAGCTTTCCATGTATGGTATTTTTTTTGGCCAAAATTTGCAACTCTGCATGTGCAGGCGCTTTTCCTCCCCACGTCCATCGATTATTATTAGGCATAATTAATACACATTTGTACTGTTTATGTTTACGCACAGCCGATTTAACGCTCGTCCGCGTAACCATGGCAACGGTTACGTGAGTGTAGAGCGTATAGCGTAGTGTATATTGCTTCCACACGTTGATGCAATTCGCAGTCATATATGGTATCATTCTAGGAGAACTTGGATTGAAATAAACGATGGCGGTATTTAAGAAGACAGCCTTTTCATGCTGTGCATTCAGCTGGCTTCATTTCAGACATCAAACTGGCATCCGAAACATCCATTGATGCATTATGTGCATATCATAATGTGGGTAACAAGTCAAACATCCCACAAAAACTTATCAAGAGTTTGTCAAAGACTATTGGACGCTTTCTGTATCGTATGCGAGAGAAATGGAACAAGTGTGGTCGTTACCAGGAATATTTCATGAAAGAAAACGAGGACTGGCTTAATCAGACATTGACATTCAATACTGAAGTAGAAACATTTCTTGCACAGCAAAACAGCACAGATACCGGGACAGAAACAGAGCCAACTTCTGACTTGCCAGGCAAGTCACAGGGCGCATTCAATGTGGGACGTCCAGCTAAGAATTGGGACACCCTCTCAGATCGTTCAAAAAAAAGAAAAGCACACCACCTTCTAGAAGACAGGGAACCAGAGGAACTTCTATATGCGGCATCTCAAGGCGTGTATAAGAAAAATTCAAGTTTGAAATATGTGTTGAAATTCGCAATGCTAACACCATCAAGACCAGCTGAAATAAGGAAACTGATATCAGAAAAAAAGAAAGAACCATTAAAATTCTCAAGTGGAGAAGCTTTGTCACTTTTAGTTGAAACAGGAATGACAAAACAGGCATACCAAACAACCAGACTTGCTGCAAAAGATATTGCCATCAGTCTTTTATCACTTAAAACTCCACAGCCAAGACCCCTGCCACGTGAATTCCAAGAGATGCTGAAAGACTTTCGGGTCACTCAAGACAATGATTCTCCAGACAGTGACTCGTAATGAGAAGCAGAATGACCCATACATAGAGATATGGCAAAAACGTTATAAAACGTTCAAGGGTATTTATTTGATTATATTCCAAATCCCTTTGAACATCTTCTGAAATCAATCGATGTCTCATTCTTTAAATTCATATGGAAAGGGAAACCCGATACAATAAACAGAAAACAAGTAGTTTGTAAATACGAAGATAGTGGACTAAAAATAGTTGATGCCGGACACTTTTATGAAGAGAAAAAAATCCTCTGGACGGCCATGCATTATGGCTCAAGGCATGGGCACACAGAAGATTTTTTTATGTTGGGGACCGGGGTAGAATGCAATAAATTATTGAAAATTTATTGCATTTTCTGTTTTTTATTTTATTTATGGAAACTGCCCCCTACCCTAGACCCGCTGCGTACAGTCATGGTTCAGTGACAAAGCAATGGCCTCGTTACTGTGAGGCCCCAGGATCAACACCGTGTCGATGTGCTATATTAGTGCCCTTTTGTGGGGCATTAATCCTCATTACTGTCATTTATGACTTAAGGGCATAGGTCCCCTAGTTGATAAACATAGTAGCATATACATGCTTTAGCAGTCACGCAAAACACACATTGACAAATTATTATTCAATAAAATCTGAGAACGTATACTATTATCTAGATCTAGTATTTTAAATTATTTTTAAAATAATTTCATAAATTGGGATAAAAGAAAATATTCCACCGTTATGAGCGACAGTGTATGTAAATGTATTCTACTTCGCTAGGGAGATGAAAACAAATCCTTAGAATGCTATATTATTGACACAAGACCACATGTAATTGGAAATAGACATAACCCCGATTATCTTTGATTTATATCTCTCAGTTTGAAGCTCATATCATGAAGTAGAGGCTTATCGAATTTAATATATGCTGATTGTTAAGCATTAGTTTGATAACACTTAAACGCATGTGTCCCAAGTTTAATTATTGTTATTTATAGTGTACCTTTCTATTCTACATGCTGCACAGTCAAAATGCTTAGATCATCCTTATTTACGTATGAAAATATTTTATCAAACTTCTCAGACACTCAACATCACCGCCTAGACAATATATACAACGCCCCCTCAACCTAAAGAAGTGAACAGCAAAAAGGTTTTAGAGGTAGGAAGCTAGTGGCGCCGCTTAGCTCGAAATAAGACATACCTATAGTTATTTAGGCTTTAATGACATTAATGGCATATTACATGTGAGTGTGTGTGTGTGTGTTTATATGGCGGGTGTGTGGGATGTGTGTTGGGGGTTATATATTGTTTTCATATATACAGAAATGAAAATAAGAAACTCATTTCCCATGCCTACTAATTCGGCGCAACGGAGTAATATTTTTGAGTTATGAACCTTCTTTTATTTAAAGAGTAAAAGTTAGGTACACAGACAGCTGTGATTTAGCATGCAAGTTTGTCTGGATATCTGAAATTTCAAAAGTAGGTGATTTATATTACTTATTTATATTGAGGTCAATAAAAAAATGACTACATTATTCAAGCAGACAGTGGGCCGTTCGGTGGGCCGAATTTAAAGATTCAATCAAGAAAATGGATCATAACAATTGTGATCGAAGGATTAGATGCCACCAGTGTATAATTTGTTGTTATCCACATCTATCATCAATGAGTCCAACACATAATACAACGTATGCTTTATTACTTTAGTCAGTAAAATAAATGACTTCCCACACATTAGTACCTCCCCCCCCCCCCCGGTCAATGCGTTCGGTAATTTTTGTTATAGTCACTGAAGACTAATACACTTTTCAGCATGATGAACACAAGTACCAGTACTGTACATTTACATTAAAAGTAATACCAAGTTTTAGGAAATCTTGAAAATTGGGTGCTTCTTTACAATTTTGATATATTTGAATGCCCCTGTAGATGTATCATACGCACTAGAAAGATTAGGCCCTAAAACCCTTCTGCTTACGAGAACTATTTAATGTACACATTTCAAAGAGCGCCTACGGCCGTACAATGGCAGCTGCGACCATGGAAATCTCAGAATATGTAGTGTGATATATAATTTCCAAACAGGAATAGCTCAGTCGATTTTAGTCAAGAAACATTGTTTGTATAGCTTAATTAATATCTTGACCTTGAGAGGGAGCTATACACCATAATGAGTTTATCATTTACAATTTCATAACTTTGGACTAGAACCGCGACAACGACCACTGAATATTGTAAGATCACTTATACTTCCAATGTGTTCATTTGAACCAAATTCATGACCCCATACCAAAACTTGGATGCGTATTTTGAGCCGTCAAGCATCGTTCTACGTTTGCGTAGCAACTAGCAATATCTGAATATGCAATATGATTATTAAATGTAAACACATAGTATTAACATGCAAATTCGTTTCCTGCAATTTTCTGACAAGAGTCTGGGTAGGTTGAGTAATAATAGGCACTTATATTAAATGCAAAAAAACATTGTTTCTTTCTCAAATGTCGGAGATTTGTCGGTGTATCGTAGGCAACGTCCCACTAACACCGACAAAAACTCTACCCGTTTTGCAGTGTAAATGCTCGCATCAATCACCAGTGAATTATTTCGTTTTGGGGGTGACATGATTTCATCGCAATCAAAACGGCGCATGCGTCTTACTCACCGAAAATAGAATTTCTAAAAACTGACCGTTTTGTATAGGTTTTCCCAGCATTGTAAATGGTAGTTTTAAATATGCAAGCCAAGATACATTGGGCTAAAACAAGAAAAGGGATGTTTGAGAGAGAGAAACGTTGATGGAGATCATGAATACATGGGAAGAAAAAACGAACGAGAGCGAGTAAAGGGGACATGAAAACTGAAAGAATCAAGATCATTACCAAATATTTAAACTGCCAACTGCAAACATAATAGAGCCCTAATTGTTTAAATAGAGAATGTTTGTTTATGACCCTAAATAGCACTCAAGATAATCAGAATACAATAATCAAATATCATAAGACCTATGGCATTTCGGTGGTTAATATTAACTTCTGAGTATAAGTAAATATTACAACCGCGCATTTTCACTACGTTAATGAAAGAACGTTGAACATGGAGGATCGAAGGGAAGGACTGTTTCTCACGGCATGTGTAAGCTGTTTTCTGCTTGCTAGCTTTATAGGAGGTAACTATTAATAAATAGTAAACGAAATATTGTAAATGATTATATATACATATTTATATATATTTGGGTTTATGCTTTCAGACCTTTATAATATTATTTCTAAAATTTCTCCTGAATACACTCAATTGCGGGAATGCATGGAGCATTACGGAATATGGTGCCTCATGATACAGGTATACCCGTATGCTCATCTAAGACGAATGAAAACGATTGTATCTTTATGCTTGATCTGTGGAGTGACCGTTTAACATAGTATGAGTGAGTGTTAGTTTATGGGATGCTACTAATAGTAGTGGATAGATTGTACGCAGGGGTCTGATTATTAGTTGGTGCTCTGACATCGCTCCAGCGATGAATATTATTTGGGGAAATATATAGGAATATTGCTGTAGTTGGTTGTTAGGTGAGGTGTTCAAAATGTTAGTGTTAATTAGGTGTAGTGAGTATGATGAGTGGAACAGGGGTGAAGTCAGGAATTCATTTAGTGTACACTAATACAATTTATTAAGGGTTTAAGTAGTATACAGCGCAGCTACTATATAAATGTACTCTATTCCGCTTGGTTGAAGAAAATGAAATCATTTTAATACTATATTACGGACTCACAACCGCACTCTACTTGATATAGACTTAGCTCCGTTTATATTTGATTTATATATCTCAGTTCCAAGTTGATCTCATGGAGTAGAGATGGATCTTATTTAATATCCGCTAATTGTTAATCATTAATTCACTAACACTTTATGTGTGTCCCAAGTTAAATTGTTCTCATTTATAGTGCATCATTGAACTATACATGTTGTACAATAAAAAGACTTAGATTATCCTTATTGACGTATGAAAACATATTATCAAACTTCTCAGACACGCAATCATCCGGACAATGTAGGCGACATCCCGCCAGTCATAAGTGTAGAGAGGAAAGAAGCTGGTGGCGTCTAGTTCGAAATAAGACATACCTAGTTTTGTAAGGTTATAGTAACATTAATTACATACTGTATGTGTGTGAGAGAGAGAGAGAGAGTGAGTGTGTGTGTGTGTGTGTGTGGGTGTGTGAGTGTGTGTGTGTGCGAATGTGTGTGTGCGTATGAGGGTGTGTGAAGGGGTTTAATTACTTTAATTTTTTTTTAAATATAAATTATTTATATTATTCTGTCGCTCCAATTGTTGGTATTGTGAGGAGGCTGTGTGGTAAATGTGGAAGTGTGGTCGAGTGGTGTGTGTGTTTTGTTTGGGTTTTTTGTGTGGCGCGTGGTGACGGGTAGTAGTGTTTGGATGAGGGTGTTCAGAGTATGTTTACCGGGGGAGGGAATGGGAGAATAGACAAAATAAATCTCTCAAGTTTACTTTAATATTCTTGATCATGTATATGAAAATGTTTTCCAAACAGTTTATGAAAATGTCCTTTTTTGTTGTTGATTTATTGCAATTTATGTTTAATCCAAAATATTAATGTACAATGTATCTAGTCTCGTTAAAAATGATTTCTCCAATATGTATTTCATTTGAGCGAACATAATAAGAAATATCTTTTTAAAAAAAATTACATCTGATTTCGTTCATTTCGTTCGTTTTATCCAAATTCATGAATTGTACATGTTTTAGATTATTCTAAGTATTGCAATTTGATGAAAAAGGATTGTAATTGTTATCAATTATTTTGTGTTGTTTTGATATTGAATGAAATCAATATTTTGGTACATACAGAAAACCGATAAGTTAGGATGTATGTCGAGTAATGATAGTAGTAGTAAAATAAGTAGTAGGAGTAGTAGGAGTAGTAGAAGTATACCATTACTATAGTCCCATTTATTGGTGATACATCCCGTAATACATGCATGAACAATGTATTTCGTAGTGTTCTTGTCTAAATACTTCCGAATACGTCTGAAATTATAGATAATCTAGTATGCTGATTTACAAACATGTGTGATGTGTTCTATGATAGATCTCTTAGAGATTTCTTACATTAACATATGATGATATTACAGAATATTCAATTGATTTAGGGTGATTTTGGATGTATGTTTAGGTATGTCAATAATTATTAATTCAATTTTTACTATCATTTCGTATGAGCCTATTTGCAACATCCATCCACGTACATAGTCAACACATGTTTCTAGAAGTGAGACATATCGCTCTTTAGCATGATGATCAGGTCTGAATGATACATAAGGCTGTATGTGTAGCAGTGTACAGAATAAATAACAAAAGGCCCAGCCGAGAACCATGTAGAACTCCAAAATGCACTGGGAAATCATCAGAGATCACATCACCTATTTTTATATTTTTATATCTATTCGCCAAGTACGGCTCTATCCATTTAAGAACAAAACCATCTACATGTATGCCGAAACAGGTCTTTAAAGTTTCTGATAAGCAAGAATTATCCATCATAGTGTCACATATACTACTTAGATATAATACAAGTAAAAGAGTGACTTTCTTGGAATCCATAGCCATCAATAAATGACTCTTTGTTCTTGGCAGTGCAGTTTCATTACTATGGAATTGTCTATATGTAGACTGAGTACATGACAAAAGTGAATTTCTATCGAGGTGATCCATAACTTGCCGGGTAGCAGCACCTTCAACCAACTTCGATACGTATTTCAGATTGCTTATAGGTCTTAAGTTAAAATCTTCGTCAATAACAGGGCTTTTAAATAATGGTGTGATGAGAGCATTTTTCCATTGTTTAGGGAAATGACTAGTCGAGAAAAAAAATGAATCAATGATGTGGACACAGGAATCAATATGTCGATACATTGTAGAAAAAAGTTTCCTGGGCATGAGATTTATTATGAATTTTTTTACTGAGGTTAAGTATAATTTTTTTTCAAATTGGTGCTTAGAATATGATTTGAAATTGCTCAAAACATCGACATCATGGTAAGTTGCTGATAGAGTAAAAATCCTGGGTTCATATATTGATTCTAATCTGGTTTCAATTTTACTCGTGGGTTTTCACGATTTTGTTACACAAATAATCACCGAGGTCATTCGCGAACTTAAGTTTATCAGTATTACAATGTATCAACGAATGTTTGTTTGACATGTTCAACAGAGACTTGACAACGTTGAAAACAATTCTTTTGATTATCCTTATTTTCCATGATTAGATCTCTGTAATATTTTTCACGAGTTTTGTTCAAAATTTGCAATGTTGCTTTTCGAACTGACTTTAATAAAGTTTGTCCCAATGACTATCGACCCTAGTTTTCAATCAACGCTTTTTAGCCTGTCTCTTTTACCTTTTCTCTTTCCTGACAAAGTCAGTATACCACGGTACTTGGGGACGTTGAACTACCTGTTCAGTAACAACATGAGCATGTTTCTCTAATATATCACTAGGCGTTCCATCATAAAACAAAGCTAGTTCTGTGAGGGTAATAGGTGTGTGATTAAAAGGCTCACTTTCAGCGATGTCTAACTTCAATCCATTAACATCAATAGCAGACAGCTTTTGAAATGAAATCAGTTTAGAAGGCAATGGAGGTTTATAAGAGTTTAGAAAAGACATAACTGGAATGTGATCTAATAATAAAGAACTATGTGGCCAACCTCTACCCATGTTTTTAATGAAAACTGGTACGAAGGAATTCCTTTGATGGTGAATAAACACAACCGCAACTTTTTCGAAAAATAAACTCAATTAATACCTTATGGTTTATCCCATAAAATAATATGTCCATATTACGTTACACATCATTGTCATGTTTGCACAATTCAATATTATGACGCAATGGGCTACTGAAATTGCCTTAGGTTGGTTTTTCGAAAAGGGTGAGATTCAAATTGGTAGATAGCCTAGCTTGAGCTAGGGAAATACCTTGAACATGGTGGATATGAGGCCTAAACAATATATGATGCAGAAGGCTTTCTTGACAAATGATTGAAGATGAATTTGTTATCCAATACATTTATTCATTTAGGTGTTACTGGTGATGTACCGGAAGATAAAGTATACACTGATTTACACAAAACTGTAAGAATTGGAGACAGCGTTGTCTTGACATGTCGGTTTCGTGGGACACCTTTAGCTGTCTACTGGAAGAAAGGATATGACCCACGAAGAGCACCGAACCTTGTTTCATGGATTCCAACTTATAATGTGACAGGAAAATGTGAAGGTGAAATGCCGTGTCAGATCATGGAAATGAATGAAGATCGTTCTTTGGTCATCAAAGAAGTCAGCATAGCAGAACAAGGTCGATACATCTGTAGAGTATCAAACTACAAGGGGATACTGATACACAACTTTACAGACATCAGGTTATTGTGTGAGTATATTCACCGAACCCGACACAGTTCATGAATTTTCCGCATTCGTTCTAATAGAGTAAACGTATCTTATTTGGTCATATTTTTAAAATTACGATTATTAACATACACCGAATATGTTTTTAATCATTCTCCCAACTATCCCAACACTTTTTTTTTACATTGCCCGCTGTTTAAATCTCAGCCCGGTACTAACATCCCTTGGCATGATATTGATCTACAGTTGTCACTCTCCTCCAATGTGTAGTAAATTGAACCTGGTTTTAAGTTTTTCCTCGAATGCCTTCAGCCACTTAGGGCAAGTCGGATATAGCTATCCTCTGGAATGGATATATGCGCAATATAATTGTAGTTATAATTAGTTACTATTATCGGCTATTACCCCCCAAAATCCCTTTGTCAAATAGGGGAAATAAAATTAGTGAAATAGCGTAATCGTATGTTTGAAATGCCTTTGTCAAATAGGGGAAATAAAATTAGTGGAATAGCGTAATTGTATGTTTGAAATGTATGGTTCAATTATAAATACGCCTTGAGCATTTTTGCGGAATGGATATGGCGCTTTATAAATAGTCATAACTATTATGAGTACTAGCAGTAATTGTAGTAGTAGCAGGAGTAGTACAAATATTATTAATATTAATGGAAGTAGTATATATTAATAGTAGTATACTTCAAACAAACGTAATCAAATAATTAATTCAGTTTCCATTGTAAAATAACACTTGTAAACGTCTATGACAAATTGTTATTGTGAAAATAAAATTGGCGAAATAATTAATTAGAAATGACCCGTTAACAGTACAGAAAAAAGGATCGATACATCAATTATACACAAGATAACATGATTATTATGTTCTTTTCAGTAGTCGTTTAAATTATTTTATTGTGTTATTATTCTTAAATTGCCATGTGGTGGTTATTCCTGAGAATTGGTACAGACGTGCCATTGTGAGGAAGGTTGGTATTGTGGGAAATACAGTGCTAGTGTTGTAATTCTTAATAAAACAATTCAAAATGAAATATATTAGCTTCAGTTTGGACCAATCCCACAGTGAAAAAGATACGTAATATGTTAAACTACATTGTCCTGTTATTGCAGCTACCCCAGCAGAACCGTACCCAATCATCAAGCAATGTGCCAACGATTCTACACAGGTTTGCAGTGTTTCAACAAATGAGTCTATCAAAATCACTTGCTCGGCTACTAGTTTCTATCCTGACCTAGACTTGTTCTTTCTACATGGATCTCAAAAGATGACGGACATTGGAAGTACTGAATTGACAAATCATGATGGGACGAAAAACAAATCAATATCCATAAAAGCTTCAGCCAGTAATACGCCATACATCTGTGTTGCGTCAGACATTCCTGGATCAAAAGACCAGAGAGCCGCGACGATATTCGTAAACTCAGCCAATGGGGGAACACCCGCTCCATCTTCAACAAATGCGGTAACCATGGAAATAACTACTAGTAACAGGGCCTCTAAAATCGGTAATGCTAAAATAAATATTTGCACTCAAAATGAAATACATTTTCTATTACATTTTAATACAGTAGGGGTCATTACAATATAGATTTATGTACAATTTGATGTTAAATGATTGTAAATATCCTTACTCAAAAATTGAAACAATTATGTCGAGTACATTCTGAAAAGTGTGCATTATGTGTCATAGGGCGCGTTCATGCTTGATTTTGAAGGTAGAATGAGCGATTTGTAACGCTCATCGTAAACGCTCATCGTAATCGCAGTTCCACGGTGTACTGTTCATGCTCACTTCTCCAGGCAATTCTCCCTTGGTGGCCTTAATTGGCCTAGCAGCTGGATTCGCAACCTTGAAATGCGCATGCTATGTAGACCATGGTCCATGCGTAGACCCACTAGAGGTCAGTGCGTTGACCCCATTTAAACGCGTTTACAAATTGTAAACGCATCTTTTTGTGAGTTTACGATCGGCGATCGTGATCGCCGTTTTTCGGTGATTCTACAAAAGTAAGCATGAACGCAACAGTGTTTTAAACTAAACGCGTAACAGATGCCTGATTCTGGCCAGAAAAAGTGAAGCATGAACGCGGCCATAGAAAGAAAAAGAGAATCCTTTCAGCCCAAACTACATACTAAACTACATTAAAAGTTGTGTTTGATTGACAATAAGTTATACATGGATACTATTTTTCCTTCTTATCTTTAAAATATACGAAATACTACGAGTAAACCATTCAAGGAAAACGCATCGTGTGCTTCTAACAATAACTTACATTGAGATTTGAAAAGTAAATTGCATTTCCTGAACAATAATGATTCTAATACTTTGAACACAACATCCTTTTCCACGTTCTGTCACAAGAAAATTGGAAGGCTTTGTGAAATCGATTCCACACTAATTGTATTTTCCGCCACGTATTATTCACAGTTGTGCCGATAATCCTTGTCCTTGTAATTGGAGCTGTGGGTTTATTTGCTTTCTTCTGTTGGAAACATCACCATCCTTTTCGCAGGATCGCCACGGGTAACAAGAAAAAAGGTAATAGCACTTGAAACGAAAATGAAAGTGTGAAAGTGAGTTATCGTGTCTGTGAAAAAGGACAAATTATCTGGAAATATTTGATCATGCAGTATTAAATGTTGAACTTGAATAATACCACAAATAGCAAATTTAGACCAGACATATTAAATATACGTTTAGTACGCTTACCCCTCTTATATATTTAGGGAATGTGATACATTACATTATTGTAATCAGACAATGTTGGCATAGATGCAAACAAAAAACAGTTTACCCTTATCGATGATTGTGTTCCTAAAGGGGTTGCTATTGAGCTTGCGGAACGCGATATATCATGTAAAATTATGTTGAGGAACTTTTTTCCTCATATATTTCGTTGTACTTATAGTTTGATAGAATCATTAGTTCTGTTTTCTTGATAGATGATTAATGATAACATGATAAGCTAAAAGTACTCGCCTAAAGTTCGAGTTGAATGCTCTCGTAGCCATTTACACAGTTATTTCTTTTTACTATTTTGTTCTTTTAATGCTCACTTAATAGCGATCTACATGGATTATTGTTTTATTATCTTTCATTCTGTTAATGAATAAACTTCTCCAGATTAGTGTCGACCCCTGCGCAGTTTCTTTAACGACCAATATTTTCTAACAGATTTTATAAGATATTTCAAATCTGTATTCTTATGATCAAAAGTGTATAGGTCAGCAAGGATGGCAAGGCTCACCAGCCCTGAAAAGTAAAGAGCACACAATAATACTTTCAGGCTGATAGTAGATTACAGTAAATTTGTTAGTATTATTATTATTATTCTCTTGCTATTCCGTAGCGTTTGATTGGTGTTCATCCTGCTATTATTATCTAAAATATAATTTTACCTAGGTAGTAATAGTGCAACAATAAGTGATCCCGAGGAAAGAATTCCAATGGTGGAAAGAAAAACGATTGCTGGTAAGTTTTCTTCAAATCCTGTTTCTGTATAAATATTTACTGCACCCTTTAAGAAATTACACAACGCGTGTACCTTTCGAAATGTTGCTCCATTAAATGGATGAATGTATTTGAATGTGGGGTGGTACACTGGTTTTGATAAATAGTTTCCTACGCTTGACTAAATCGAAAGACGAATCATAAAATAAATTATTTTTTAAATAATCTGATTAATAAACAAAAGTTAATATGTCTACATCATTTCACAGGAAAGAAAATGTACATTTATATACATCTTTAATTATTGCGCCCTCTTTGCCCATTTCTTCCTATCGTTTTATCAATCATCATGTCAGTTGTAAAGAGCGTATCATTTGTCTGATTTAAAAAAAAAATATATTCTTATTCTTCTCCTTCTTCTCAGTCTTCGCTTTCTTTTTTTCGTTCCTTTCTTCTTCCTATATACTTGTGGCAATTGTTTTTTTTCTTCATTTTCCTCTTCTCCTTCTTCTTCTCCTTCTTCTTCTTCTATTATTTATTTAAGTTATCTTCAACTGGCTGCACAACCTATCACGAAGATGAAAATAAAATGCTGTAACAATTCTATAAATCAATTATGTTTGTATGGTTTCTTGTTCAATAATACATGTCTACCTCTACTGTGATATAATATTATGGTATCTTTGCTTTGTTATAGGGTCATCACTATACTGCATTTAAAAGTAGATGCATGTTACTCATAATAATGCATTTAAAAGTAACTCTTGCGCCGTCTGAACCTAAATCTCTAGTCACAGAATGACAAACTGTTTGTTGGTGTACATGTATACATTTGCTGTTTCGTGCATTCTTATAGGAAATTCAATTACTTCACAGATTAAAATCAAATTTTAACCTTTATTACATAGATAACGCCCTTTTTATCTGCCCTTTTCATGTTACAGCACCTTCGAAGACGGTTACTCTTAATGCGGTGAAGACGTATGGTGCATGTTCTCTGAACCGACCACACGACGTAATACTGCATGCCGGCAAATATGTTATTACCGACACATACAATGGACGCATCGTGTGCCTCTCCGCTACAAACAAGTATTCAGTGCTTTATGAGGACAAGAGTCCTGATTTGCCATTTCGACCATTCAGTATTGCTGCTTTGTCAGATACGGAAGATAGCTTTGTGATCACTGACCTACACCATAACAATGGAAAGGGAAATGTTTTTAAGCTCGAATCTGAGAAGCTGAGTCATTTTTCCTCTACTTTTAAGGCTTTCCACACTCCTACTGGCATAACCTTGAATAGAAAGAGAGATAGGGTTTACATTGCAGATAGTTTTCAGCAATGCATTTTCGTGTTTGATATGGACGGTACCTATCTGGGCCCGCGAGGCCAAGGCTCTCTTATTGACCCATGGTTTATTGCTTGCAATTCACAGAACAAAATATACGTAACAGATGAAGAAGGAATAAAAGTATTTGACCCAGAATGGAAATACCTTACTACCGTCACAATCAAACTATTTGAAAAGACGTGGTGTTACCGCGGTATTGCGATAGACACGTATGATAACATATTTATCACTGGTCGCGCTCGAGATTCCGTACTATTGATAACGAAGGAGACAGTTGCAGTAATAGATGCAAACCACTTGCTAGTAAAAGAATACACTGGTGGCATTATCTATCACAATTACCTTCGGGGTGTTTGTATCGATTATGAGAGGAACCGAGTCGTAGTTGTTAATGGCGAGAAACATACAATCGCAACCTACACACTTTATTAAACAGCATTTTGATTAAAATAGATAAGATATATGACAACAGTGTAAAGCCTCCCTCTTTGTATGTTCGTCTTTTTCTAAACTGGCATAAATGTGAATTACTAAAACTATTGGAATTCTAGCCTGGGGCAACTGTGCAGGATCGTTATTGAACATAATCTTACTTTTCCGGAAAAGGCCATTCGATTTACAAGTCATTCAGGCTTTTGAGCACACACAAATATGTTCTTTTATTCAAAATTCGTTCAAAGATACGTGATCTGTTTTATTAATTTGGGGATTTTTATGTTTTCACTAAGTAGGAATGAGTAACTGGAATTGTTTCTGGGAAACAATGTTTAGACGAAATACCGAATTACAAAGCTTCTTCACAAGGTGAGCGGGCGCATATCACCTTCTAAAATTGAGAACCCTACTTGCTAGTAATGATTTTATTTTGTACAGGACCCACATTTCGAAATGTCCTTCCCAATGATTTTAAAGAATAACCCACTGTATATTGTTTCCGGAATACATTCAAACGTCATTTTCTCCAACTATATGAACAATGACCCATAGACAGCTCTTTGCAATGATTTTTTTTTAAATTAATGCTTATATTTTTGTTCGCTTTTGCATTGTGCATCCATGCCAGTCATTTTTATATAATTTATCAGTCCCGTCTTACTCTATTCTATTCTCTCTCTCTCTCTCCTTTACTTTACTTCTAGTTTCATCTCCCTCCTGCCCCCCCCCCCCCCCCTCTCTCTCTTTCTCTATCTCTCTCCATTAAAAATCTGTCTATCTATTAAACCTTGTATCTATTCTCCCCCTCTATATCTATACCACTTCCATGGTGTATTTTGTTTCATTTTTCTTTTTGTCTCGCTCCAAGTTAGGTATATTTTATGTTGTTTTCTCTGTACATGCGGTAGTAGTTTAATTTAGAGACCCTACACGCAACACGCCTATATAGCGTTGGAGTACGTTTACTTTTCAATTCCGTATTTCATGACTTTTGTCAGAACTGTTACATTATTTGATGTTATTAAATGGATAATTAAAGGGATAGTCCACCCCAGGATTTTTTTTAGCTGACGATATAGACCTAATAATACCATGAAGAATGATACAAGTCTCATTAAAATCCATGATCACATAACGAAGATATATCGACTTTTTTATCGAAAATCAGCCGCCCCCCAAATGCAAATGCGTTACATGGGCATGAATTGTGACGTATGTTGCGAGCTGCCTTCTTATTTCGCAGACATTCACTTTCGCTCGCGGTACACTGTTATCGCACTGACACGACGAATCATGAATGAAAGTGAAAGCGAAAGTGAATGTCTGCGAAATAAGAAGGCAGCTCGCAACATACGTCACAATTTCGATACTATCGGTTATTTTTTGGCGATCGTTTCATGCCCATGTAACGCATTTGCATTTGGGGGGCGGCTGATTTTCGATAAAAAAGTCGATATATCTTCGTTATGTGATCATGGATTTTAATGAGACTTGTATCATTCTTCATGGTATTATTAGGTCTATATCGTCAGCTAAAGAAAATCCTGGGGTGGACTATCCCTTTAAGTTTTGCGGCAGAGGGCGCTACACACAACAATTTTGTTGTGATATGTCATTATGTTCGTGAGGAAGTAGACGTGCTTTCTCGGACCTCTCCCATCATGACTTCTCAAAGAGGAAAGGCCACATCGAAACGGGCTAGGGCGTCAACGCCGCCCAGCCCCGACGTGATACCATCCATACGTATACTTCTTAATGAGCAGTGGGATAGGATAGAGAGCAGATTGGACCTTCTGGAAGAAACTTTTGGACAGAGGATGAGAAATTTAGAAGTAACGATAAATGGATTAAAGGAAGCTGCTGAATTTCAAAGCAAATAAGTACAGGAAGCGAAGGGAAAAGTGGACCGCGTAGAGAAGGAGCTAAGTTTAAAGGAAAAACTACTTCAAGATGAGATTGACAAGTTAAGTGCTTATGTAGCCAGGGAGAACTTGATTTATACTGGAATCCCAGAGGTGCAGAATGAGAATGTTAAGCAGGTCCTTCGGGATCTGCATGTTGAAAAGCTTCAGATTCCCGTCGAACTTGCCGACAAGATAGAATACCAGCGAGTACATCGCCTTTTCGGGAATGCTGGGGCGAGAGGGAGACCAAGAGCCATCAAAGCCCGTTTCGTGAGGTACGCGGATAGAGTGTTAGTGCAGCAACATGCTAAAAACTTAAAGATGAAGTTGAGTTCTGGTCATGCGATTGCATTGTGAAAGAAACGGTGTGGAACCGACCAGAAAAGGTTGATCATCTAGCATATAAAAATTGGTGTGTATTGCAAGGTTCTGGAATCAGCAAAATGATAAGAAATTTGGCCAAGTCTTAGTAAAGTTACAAACACTTTACACAGAAAGATGTATATGGGACTACACGAACACGTGGCGTAAAAAGCCGGCCCCCCGATTTTTACGATGTTACATGCATATTTAGAATATGAAGGCATTTGAAAAGTCATGCTTTTCAGGGAACATGTCTTATCTGATGTTCTTCCACACTTGCATCATAAGAATGAGTAACGCTCACAAATTATTTTTCACCTCTTCCCAGAACTCAACCTTCTCTTTAAAAGGAACAACCATGTATATATCCGAAGATATGCCAAAGAGAGTACGAGAGGCGCGGCAACCTCAAATTGCTGCTTTGAAAGCCGCGAGACGAGTCGGGAAGTTAGCCTTTTTCTCGCGGGCTGATCCCGCAAAACTTTTTATCGACAAAGTGTATATGCCTCCAAATCAGCAAGAAGCCTTTGTCCGGGAGATGCAAGGGAATTTCGAACGCCAGCAAGGGAACCTCGAACGCCAGCAAGGGGCTATTAGAAGGAAGCTACCGTTAACGAAGATCCCGACATTGAGTGCTATGGCGGGAGCTACAGCGGGAGTCACCATGTCAGCCACAGCGAGTTTCACTGAGGGAGCTACAGCGGGAGCCTTAAAGGGAGATACAGTGGTGGCGGGAGACACCGGTGCCATGGAGTTATAGTTTGATGATTTAATGGAAATGTGAATAACGACAAAATCATAAAGGATCATCATGAAAGTGCAGTGTTAATGTTACACCATTCAAACAAGGGAATTTGGAACGCCAGCAAGGGAACCTCGAACGCCAGCAAGGGGCTATTAGAAGGAAGCTACAGTTAACGAAGATCCCGACATTGATCGAGTGCTATGGCGGGAGCTACAGCGGGAGTCACCATGTCAGCCACAGCGAGTTTCACTGAGGGAGCTACAGCGGGAGCCTTAAAGGGAGATACAGTGGTGGCGGGAGACACCGGTGCCATGGAGTTATAGTTTGATGATTTAATGGAAATGTGAATAACGACAAAATCATAAAGGATCAACATGAAAGTGCAGTGTTTATGTTACAACACCATTTAAGCCGAAAACATTCGGAGAAAGTAGGTCTTTCATGGAATCAATAATTTGTTAGTGCTGCGTTTTGATAGTATACAAAACCATGGAAAGTGCGGATTTTAATTTGTCTGGTTTGTTAGGTATCCAGTTTTCGCAGATCATCGTATACAGCTGATGCGTGAACGAGTGGAAAAATGAGCTATTCAAGCTCTGCTTTAATTTCGTGGGAAATCATAAGGTGAAGCTCTATAAAGTGTGCTTGAATTTGCAAACATAGGAGCCATGTGTATGATTTTTATCCAGTCCTGTGATTAGGACAAGGTGAGGCAAACATCATTAGCGGGAATCTTTAAAGAAGGGACATAACTCCAGCTGTTGAGGACTGTATGGATCGTCAATAACCAAGAGGAGGAGCAGGGAACAGATACTACAAACGATAAGAGTAACACCGCTGGATGAGAAACGATGGAGGTAAATGTATACCAGAAAAGAAAGAAAAAAAAGAATAAGCATGATAATTAAAGAGACGAGTGACTAAGAAAAAACGATGAGGTATTGCCATGACTTTTAACATGTTTAAAGGAAGTGTTTTTTGTTTATTCAAGCTATGCTTTAATTTCATGGGAAATCATAAGGTGAACCTTTATAAAGTGGGGTGGAATTTGCAAACATAGGAGCCGAGTGAAGGGAAATGAAGGAAAAGAGGGAGAGGAAATCCTTCTTTCCTTTTTTTTTTTTTTTTTTTTTTGCCAAATATGCTATTTTTTTTTTACATGTAAGGTATTGACCCTTCCTCTGCACTCAGTATGTTTTTACTGGGTAAACTGAGACTAGCATGTTTTCTGAGTTTTTTTTTATCTTGGAAATTTTTGTGTCAATTATCCGTCTGGGGTAAAAGGAGGAAATGAAAAGCAAGTTTTTTATATTTGCCGGTATATAGTTTGTTTGGTAACTTCAATTTGAGGGAATATCAACTTCTCATAAAAATCTATTATATTCCTTATTTCTTTTCATATAAAAATACGCATTCACATTTGAAATCGTTGAAAATATTGTGGTACCATTATTTACTGGGGCTAAGATTGGGAAGGAAAATTCACTTTGCTATTGAGAAAGGGGCCTTGACATTCCCTTGATGTTGTGAGAAGTGTGTTTATTGAACGTTGAAAGAAAATGGTAATTATAATGCATTATGTAACAGATAATGAAAATGAGAATCTGAACACACCTGTGAACCTAAGATGAAAATGTCTCTTTTGAACTGCGTATACAATTTAAAGCTATGGGTGAGTAGGAATGCCTCATCAACAAATGAGATATGGATCTGAGAATGAAGTCAGGGTAAAGTAAGAGGTCATTACTTCCCCTTAGTCTCCATCACTGAGTGGAAATCATATGCAACAATGGGGGTGTTTAGAGATGTATTTAACTCCTGCTGGAAGTATGCAGTACAAAAACTGTTAATATATTAAAAGTACCATCCCTGGAAATGTTCATTTTGGAAAAGAACTGTTGTGAGAACTTTTGTTTTGCATAAATACATTTTCCAAACTGTAAAATATTCAGGAATGTAAAGTGAAAACATTTCCCGCCATATCGTATTTGTATGTATAGATTTTACGAATCAAGAATTTAAGCCTTCATTGTGACATTCCATGAGATGTAATCTGGTTGAAAGTACATGTACCGTAATTTAAAGCACCAGTCACATAAATGAATAACATATAGTGACGTCAGGGGCAGCATTTTGAGTGACAAAAGGCTGTGTCTAGCAGTTCATGCAATTTGAGGGATTATCAACTCCTTACAAAGATGGATTATACTCCTTATTTCTTGATATATAAAAATACGCATTCATATTTGACATAGTTGAAAATATTGTGGTGCCTTTAATTTACTGGGGCTACGTTTGGGAAGGAAAATTCACTTTGATATCGAGAAAGGGGCGTTGACATTCCCTTGATGTTGTGAGAAGTATGTTCATTGAACGTTGAAAGAAAATGGTAATTATAATGGATTATGTAACAGATAATGAAAAGAAGATCTGAACCTAAGATGAAAATGTCTCTTTTGAACTGCGTATACATTTTAAAGCTATGGGTGAATAGGAATGCCTCATCAACAATTGAGGTATGGATCTGAGAATGAAAGTCAGGGTTAACGGAAGGAAGATGTTATTACTCCCCCTTAGTCTCTATCATTGAGTGGAAATCTAAGCAACCTTGGTGGGTTTAGAGATGTATTTACTCCAGCTGGAAATATGCATTACAAAAACTGTAATTATATTAAAGTTCAATCCCTTGATATGTGTATTGTGGAAAAGAACTGTTGTGAGAACTTTTGTTTTTGCATTAACGAATTCTCCAAACGTCGAAAATTCAGGAATGTAAAGTGAAGAAAAAAATTCCCCGCCATATCGTACTTGGAGGTATAGATTTTAAGACTCAAGAATGTAAGCCTTGTGACATTCCATGAGATGTAATCTGGTTGGAAGTACCATGCAATTTAAAGCACCAGTCAAAACTCATGAATGTAAAGAGAAAATAGTACCCGCCAATTTGTACTAATGTAGGCATAGGTTTGCCTTATTGCATTCCATGAGATGTCTAGCTTGTTACTTAATCTTTAAAATGTGTCATTAGAGGAATGTGAACACTGTACAACGCAAATTATAGAACAGGTTCCTTTTAAAGATATTTACAAATGGAGAGGGGGAGTGGTTTGGTGTGCATGTGTGTATGTGTGTGTGTAACTTAATACATACATGTACATCGCATTTCTCTTTCCTTTTCCATTTGGTGAGCAAAGTAATCCAACTAATCAATAGCCATGAACACGTGAGAAGCTTCCTCAGTTATGATTGGTCCGCGAGAGCTGGAGGGCGAAAGTGTTTCTTTTGTTTCTTTTCGTCACCGGCTTCTCGTGGTCACCAACGCCGGACATGCTGATTGGCTGAATGGTCTTTGCGGCGGCAGGAGGGCGGGACGTGTTTTGAGACAAGTCTCGTCTCCAGCTGGTCCTAGACACTTCAGTTGATCGAGATAAATGGCATCTGAAATATACAACATAATTGTCGATTTGTTTCTGCTCTCCCCCCCCCCCCCTTTAATAGTAAATATTCATGTAATCTTACAATCTTAGCAGGAGGACTAACGTTAGTGCCTTGTGAAGCAATAATTAGATCTCGTCACCGGCTGCTTGTGGTCACTGTCTATGACGGCAGGTGGGCGGGACGTTGTTCTTTTATTTAGAAAAGTCTCGTCCCCAGCCAGTTTTAGACACCAGCGAGGTCTTTAAATCAACTATAAATTTTATATCTAGACTCTGTTTTGAGAGAAATAAAAGGGGAAAATAAATAATGCCCTTTTACGGTTACCTTAAGCCGGTCGTTAACAGTGAAAGGAAAAGAAAAAAAAAAGAAGAGGAATAGTTCAAAAGTTAATTAATTCGTTTTCTTAAAAAAGAAACTCCTTATATACTGTAAAGTTTATAATGGTATTAAAAGCCATTTGGTGGGGTACAAGCTGTTGAAGCTTAAAGTATGCACGGGGTTTATTTATTACGTTCGTTTATTACGTTTTTTTTCTTTTAAAATATTATATATAGCCGTTTGAGCCTGGGGCTAAATTATCATTAGTTACACATTATCTGAATCCGTTAATTATGAGGTCAGGTTATATCGTCTGGAGTTACTGTTTTATTTTCGGTGTTGGTTTTTTTTTTTTTTTTTTTTTTGCCACAGTAAGAAGACTGTATTAATACTTTGTGTAAAAGGCTGCCACGCCATGATTTAGAATAAGTGATGGGAGGGGTTTCGAACATGACAGCATATATTATGCTTATGTGTATGAATGTGGTTGATAGTGTTGAAGGGTGGGGTGATGGTATGTGTGGTATGTTTTCCGGTTCCGATGTCTGCCTGTACTTGTTTAATTTGCAATCTAACTTGAAAGTGTTTGTTTTTCCTAGAGTTGGAAATGCATCAAGCTTCCCATTTACTGTGAAACTGTCACCACTATGTACATTTCTAAAGTTTCTTTGTTACAGGTATAGATTCATAGTTCTTGATGTCGGTTAATTTAAAATTACTCTCAATTAATGTCAGAGGACTGAGAGATAGAGTCAAAAGAAAGAAGATTTTTCAGTGGTGCAAAATGTCGGCAAATATGATATTCTTGCAGGAAACCTTAGCACAGAAGACATTGAATACAGTTGGAAGGGTGATTGGGAAGGCTCAATGTTTTTTAGCCACGGGAGTAACCACAGTAGGGGGGTTATTGTAATGTTTAAACCAGGTATTACTTTTGTGGTGGAAAAAACCTTAATTGACGAAGGGGGAAGATACGTCATCATTAAAGGCAAATGTCAAGGCGAAAAGCTAATATTAGGAAGCGTGTACTTTCCCACAAGGAATAAAGAAAACGCCCAATGTGATTTTCTGTCTGATCTAAATAAAATAATTTGTTCTGTATTTAGTCAAGAATATTCCTTGATAATTGGAGGAGACTTCAATGTTATTATGAATCATAATTTGGATTACATGGGTGCAAGTAATATTTCGAAAAGCAAATATAGGGACTCATTATTAGACTTTCTTGATAAGCTTGATTTAATTGATGTGTGGCGTAAGCGTCATCCTAATAAGAAAGAATTCACTTTCAGACAGAAGCAGCCATTAGTTCAGAGTAGATTGGATTATATCTTCATTTCTTCGAAAGTAGACAAGTTGATAAGAAAGTCTGAAATTTTGCCTTCTATTACACCTGACCATGCTGGAGTTAGAATAGAATTTAACAATTTAGTCGATAGTTTTGTTTATGGGAAATCGTATTGGAAGTTTAATAGTAGTCTATGTAATGAAAAAGATTTTGTAGATGGGGTAAAAAAGAAGATTTCTGAAATAGAGGAAACTTGGCGGAATCAAATAACGAGCAAAATTAAATTTTGGGATTTTATGAAAATGAAATTAAGAGAAGATATAATGAAATTCTCCCGTGAAAGAGCAAAACTCAGAAGAGTCCACACTGAAAAATTGGAAAAAGAAATTAAAGACCTGGAATATCGATTGACGATCAATATTGATTGTCATAAAAGTATTCAGGATGAAATTGACATGAACAAAAATGGAATTAGAGAAGCTTTTCGACTATTCACGTCAAGGGTTAAAAGTCCGTTCAAGGACAGAATGGTCTGAAGAAGGAGAAAAAAATTCAAAGTTTTTTGAACAATTACTAAAGTCAAATAAAAGGAAAAGTGTGATTAAGGAGATATATAATGAAAATAAGGAAACTGTGAGGGATGGCAAAGGGATTTTGAAGATTATCAGGGAGTTTTACGAGAATTTATATGCATGTATAAATGGTGAAATTACAGAGGATATTGAAAATATGTTCTTAAATGAATTACCCAAATTAAGTAAAGAAAATAAAGAGTATTGTGAAGGCAAGATAACACTGGCAGAATGCTATCAGGCAGTAAAGGAAATGAAATGGAACAAATCACCAGGCAATGACGGCTTCTCGACTGAGTTTTATTTCACGTTCTGGCCAATTTTAGGGAAAACAATAGTGGAGGCTTTTAATGAAAGTTTTGAAACAAAAATGTTATCAAACTCACAGAGACAGGGGGTAATTACACTAATTGAGAAAGAAGGCAAAGACCCTTTGTACATGAAAAACTATAGGCCAATTACTCTCTTAAATGTAGATTATAAAATATTGTCGAAAGCATTAGCTACAAGGGTAAATGAGGTATTGGAGGATATTATTCATTACGATCAGGTGGGCTATGTTAAAGATCGGAATATTGGGGAAGCGGTTCGGTTAATTGATGATACATTCTTTCAGTCCTTGTATCAGCCTGTAGGCTTTTTAATTGCCGTAGATTTTGAAAAGGCATTCGATTGCATTTCCCATAAACTTTTATTTAAAGCTTTGGAACAGTTTGGGTTTGGTAAAGTTTTGTGTTCTTGGGTTAAAACCCTCTACACTAATGTTAGCAGTTGCGTGATGAACGGGGGACACTCAACAGGATATTTTGGAATTAATAGAGGTGTAAGACAAGGTGACCCCCTATCTCCATATTTATTTGTAATAGTTATCGAATTACTAGCTCGTTATATTAGGAAAGATGAGAGCATTAAAGGGGTAGGATTCGGGAATAAAGAAATAAAGCAAGTTTTGTATGCCGATGATATTACATTGTTTTTAAAAGATATGGATTCAATTAATAAAGTGAAGAAAGTTTTCAAAAACTTTGAAAAATTAAGTGGGTTGAAAATAAATATGGATAAGACAAATTTTATGTGGTTAGGAGAGGAAAGTGATAGGCCGGGTTTACCTTTTTTTGGACATAGGGTACAACATATAAAGATCCTAGGGGTATATTTCGCACGTCATTCCAAAATAAAAGATGATTTGAACTATAAGGAAATTTTGAGCAAAATCAAAAGACTAATCGGTTGGTGGAAGCAACGAGATTTAACGATGTTTGGCAAAATTAAATTGTTGAAGATATATGTATTTTCAAAACTAAATTATGTTTCGTCTCTTATGACAGTCCCACAAAACATTTTTGAAGAAATCGAAAAGATTTCTTTTAATTTTATTTGGGGAGGGAGAGACAGAATAAAACGGAAAATATTATATCAAGATTACTGCGCTGGGGGACTCAGAGTAACGAATTTTAAGATATTTATCAAGACTCAGAGAATAATGCGGATCAAACGGTTGCTCTATGGAGAAAAGTATTCAGGTTGGAAAGTAACCTTTGACCACTTTTTCAGATCACTGGGGGGTCGAATTATATTTCTTTGTAATTATGATACAAATAAAATGGACTTGAAGGGTATACCATCTTTTTATAAAGACATGTTGAAGGCATGGCAAGAATTAGATAAATGCAGACACTTTGGAGAAAATAAGAATAATCCGATTATATTTAGCAATAAGTGTAATATATGTCTCAGCAATAAAACATTTTTGATGTCGAACTATTTCAGAAAGGTATACTTCAAGCATCAGATATAATTGTCAGAGGTCATTTAAAACCGATCTTACATTTTTTAAATTTGGGTTTTGAAACTAAAAGCTTGCTTAGAATTCAAAAGATCTTTTCAGCAATTAGAAACGATTGGATACAAAGTGATTTTATGGAAGTGGACACTGAAAATTTTGAAATAGAATTGATGATATTTGGACGTTTACAGAAACTATGTGATATAAAATCTAGGCGGTTATATGATTACTTCACTGAAGACCTTCAAAAAGAGTATACATTACATGTTACAGATGGCAACTGTCAATTTGATCTTGGAATGACGGAGTTGAAAGAAACATTCACAAGGATGAAATGTGCAATGCTTTGTAATAAACATAGAGAGTTTCAATACAAACAATTACAAGGGGCTGTATATACGAAAAGAGAGCTCTTTAAATTTGGTTTTGAGTCAGACCATTTTTGTTCCTTTTGTAGACTAGAAGTAGAGACATACCAACATTTATTTTTAGATTGTCTTAAAGTTAAAAGATTATGGCAGGAGGTAATTCAAAAGTTACATTTAATCGAAATTGACATTGATGATTGGAAACCCATTTTTATGGGAATATCCGGCAATACTGCGAGAATATTTGTAATAAATTGTATCATATTTTTTAGTAAAGTATATCATTTTTATTTCTAGAAAAGAAGGAACTTTGCCATCTGTACAGAAAACAGTACATATGCTTAAAAATTACAGAGACGAGGAATACAAAATGGCCTTCAAAAAGGGGAAACTGGGGATGCACTTACAGAAATGGGAACAAATCGATGCATTTTTACTTTAATGGATGTGGGTATTATTATTATTTATTAGTATTATTAATTCTCTCTCGTGTACAGGTGGACAAACCGGAACAGGTTGCATGCAGTGTGTGTGTCGGCGTGAAGGGGGTATGATGAGATGGGTGGGCAAAGGGGGGGGGGGGGGGGGGGTTAAGAGTTTGTGTGGTGTGAGTTGAGGGAACAGGTTGCATGCAGTGTGTGTTTGTATGTGTGTTTATGTGTGTGAAAGGTGGTGTGGGTGGGCTAGAGGGGAGGGGGGGGGGGTGTGAGAGTGTTGTGATAGGATGGTAATATGTAACTTTAAACCTTCCTCTACTGTTATTTTGATTATACACTGTTACATGCAAGACTTTTTTTTTTCCTTTTTTTTTCTCTATGTTCATTGATTGATGTAACTTATGAAATGTCTTGTATCAAAGATCTTGTTTTATATTGCTTATCTTGATAATTTCTTGTTATGTGAATTTCTTGTTATGTGAAATTATGAGGAAGGAAATAAAATATCATTTAAAACAAAAAAAATCTACACTTTAAACCTTCCTCTACTGTTATTTTGATTATACACTGTTACATGCGAGAATTTTTTTAATTTGTTGTCTATGTTCATTGATTGATGTAACTTATGAAGTGTCTTGTATCAAAGATCTTGTTTTATATTGCTTATTTTGATAATTTCTTGTTATGTGAATTTCTTGTTATGTGAAATTATGAGGAAGGAAATAAAATATCATTCAAACAAAAATAAAAAATAACGAAAGAATGTGTGTCAAATTTGAAATAATAAATACAATTTAAATGACAAAAACATCTTTGTGTGATCAAAATCGGTTCAGAGACGGCTGACATATCCATAAATATAACCGTTTCTAATATGTGTGGTACCCCCTCAAATATTCGGTAATTTTGAACCAGCCGTTGAAAAGTGAGATAGCACCGTTGTATTCCAGCCAATGCCTATATTACCTTTGTGTTGGCTTTTCCGTGTTGGTTATAATACGCACAAGTGATCAATTAACGGTCACCGTATTTTGGGGGAAAGTGGAGCTTAAGTATCATGATCGTTATCAATCTAAATTCACACATTTCGGGGGTCTAAATTATCTTTATATTAATTTTAGGTTATAAAAGGGCACTAGAAATGTCATAAACAAGAATAAGGGCAATACATATGCACTTTGAATTACTATCCCTTTAATTACTTTAATTCAGGATTGTTTACTTTCATACAAGTCACGTACATTCTTAAGACATGTCAATGTTTTGTCAAATGTATTAAGCGTTTTTGTTGTTGTATGAAATATGAATACAAGCAACAAGTCAAATAAAAACCCAATCTTATGAGTTGATTCTACAAATGTAGTTGAACATAGGTAAACAGTTTCATGGACAATAGATGGACCATGGCTTACCTTGATAAATATAGGTTCTCCAACCCACCTTCACACCCTTGACAGTTCATGTGATAAAATGTTTAACAGAACACTCGTTTACTGCTCTATGTTATTCAAACTTAAATTTTAGTCATTCAGTTTAACGTTTATTCAAGGGACCTTGATTTAGACCTTATGAGCAAATTTAAGTGTAAATCTAACCACAATCGCTTTTGTAATATTTTTGTACCCAGGAAGACGTTAACTCATATACCTTTAATGCATAGATAACGCCCGCCTGGCTCTGAACAAGATTGGAAATGTTACTTGGTTCCTTTTTAATTAATTCATGTAGGAATTATTTTCACATGCATTACATAAAGTCATATCCTATATAATATTGGGAAGATTTCTTTGAGTTCGGGAACACCACCTTGTTTAACCAATATTGAAACTTAGCTGTGATGTATTATCTGTTATATGTACTTTACCTTTATAAACATCAACATTTTAGTTCATCTGTATATACACTTGTTTGCTCTATTTATTTTTCTTTTATATTTGTTCTAAGACATGAACCTTCATATCTTAAAACCCAATCTGTGTCATTTTTTTCGTGGGCTACCTACTCAATAATTGTTGTAATGTTTCTGTAATTCTAATTACTAACAATCTATTTTACCACAAACAAATGACAATTTAATATTATCAATGGAACTTGTAAATCATATTTAAATATACACACTACTTGTTAAGTTCTCTATATGTTTTATGTGTTATCAATGTACTTGCATTACTTATACTCTGTAAATTGAATTTTGTAAGCTATTACCTGCATGTTCGATGATTTTTATCGCAATAATTCAATACAACACTATACAATTGTGTAATTCTATCTTGTAGGCAAGAATCATTTAAATTGATCATTGGCATCAGCCGCAAAGGACACTTTAGGATATGTTTCGCGAATGGGCAGGCAAATTCGGAATATGTTCATTCAAATTAGAAAGTTCGTCGTTTATCATTATGATTTGAGTGACTTTATGCAATTTGAAAGCATAGATCATGAATCTGAGCTATCGAATATAAAGGCAGGGCTAAATTGTGCTAAATTGAATGTACGCAAAAAAGTCGTTTGGCAAAGTTGCGAAAAAGGCTGAGTAAACTATTTAAGGAGTTCAAACATAGCACGCGTCATTTATGAGGAAATTTGTAGAAATAAATGCACATTATGCTAAGTTGTATGCTTTAAAGGTAAAGACCAGTTATAGTCATGCGATTGCATTGTGAAAGAAACGTTGTGGAATCGGTCAGAAAAGGTTGATCATCTAGCATCTAGCATCTGCAAGGTTCTGGAATCATCAAAATGATAAGAAATTTGGCCCATTCTTCGTAAAGTTACAAGCACTATACACAAAAAGATGTATATGGGACTACCCTATATCTCTCACAGTCCATGAGAGAAACAAATTTACCAAATATGTGAATTAGTAGCCGGTTTCCCGGCAAATTTGTTATCATCATGTATTAGTCAAAACATATTCTTTCACATGAATGGTAATGAGAGCTTCCATTTATTTTTTTTGAAATTGTGGCGTTTCCAATACTGGTCTTTACCTTTAAACAATAATTGAATGCGCGGACGGTAGTCATATGCAATCCCGTGATTATATTAAATCGAATGGATGATCTAAAAAAATTGCTAAATCAAAGTACATATTGTAACAACAATTCATACAACGTTATTCATGTATTTGAATATGTTTTGTTGTAGTGTTTGTCGTAGTTTTAGTTTATATTGTTCAGAATATTTTCTTTCTTCAAACTATTGCATAATAATGTAATGTATTAATTCAAAATATGTAATTAAGATCATTTCAAAACAATATGATAGCTATTTCTACACATTCCTTTTAGCGTCCATTTAGTTCTTTTAAGTTTTGCTCTATGGACTTTTTTTTAACTCAGATGTTGCCGTTGTTTACGTTCTTCAAACGGAAATTATATGTCATGTTCATAGTGTAATATTCTTGACTTATTGTGTCAATATATACAATGAAGAATCCGGCTGGAAGACAATAAAAATCTAGGAAACAGCACTTTGTTTGTTTGCAAAACTATTATTTACATGTATCGAATAGCAAATATGCTGTGACACTTCAAACACTGAAAAGAGCAACACGACGTAAATGAACAATTACTTAAGGGCTTTCAGTTTTCCTTACAATAGAAGTTGACTCCCTAAATAGTTTACAATATTTGCATGATATCAATGTTTCAGCTGTAAACAAATAATTTATCCACAAATTTGAAGAAAAAGAATGATTTATCAGTTTTTATAAGTGTTGTTGCACCTGGCGTCTTACAAAGACGGGTTTTTATAAGGCATTTAGACGGAATGAGAATGAACAATGTTTTCCTAATTTACGTCGCCAAATTTGATGGTAAGAAAAAGAAAGATCTTAGTTTAAGTGAAAGGCATTTTGCAGTATCAAACTCTACCGATATAATCACTGCTCATTCGTTTGAAGAGTTACTGTCAATGTTATAGATTTTCTTTACCTAAACTGGGAGAATATGTGTACATCGTTTCCTTACGTGATGGCTGTCGAAAATGTTGCATTTTTAATCTATGTAAAGGTTTCATATTCGCGACTCATTGCATTGTACGGCTTTGAATAAAAATATTGCATCAACAAAATATCATGTAGGTCATTTTACTTTTTTGTTATCAATTTATTTTTTACTGTTGTTTAAAAAAAAATTGTTTTCATACCTTTTTCCCTCAACAAGGATTTTATTGATTTTCACTTGCAAAGAATAAGCAAACATATATTCAAGGTAATTACATTTATAATATGAATAAAATTGACTACTCAAAATACAAATATTTGTTAAAGTGTCGAATTCAAGTTCAGTTTATTTTACAACCAATACAAATTTTACAACAATATACCAATGAAACAGAGTCATTTGGAGACAGCATGCTGAGGCCTTCATCCTGCAGTGGATCGATAATGGCTGAAAAAGTAAAAAGTAACAATGAAATACAATAATATAAAAAGCAATATATGTATACAACATGTGATAAGATAAGAACAATTCCAACAACAACAGTAACACTAATATATATATATATGTGTGTGTGTGTGTAATTAATGGGTAGATTACAGATGCTGTGATGGACCAGAAAAAGCCATTGACATATCTAGGCCAGTCCTTTTTTTAATACAAACCCATTAGTATAATCTTCAATGAAGCAAATATTGACAATAAAAACATTACATTAGCTGAGACAAACATACATATGTACATAGGACAAGCAGCATTGAAGGTACTATGTCCCATTTGCAGGCCCAAAAAAGATAAATTCCAACTGCATTTGAAAGATAATACTAATTTAGAACTTCCCTAAAAAAGGTGGGGCTTGAAAATGTCTTCAAGTGGGAAAATAACGACTATTAGTTGTCAAATCGACTTTAGGGCTATAGAGCCCAAAAGTAATAGTCTTGATTTTCAGACAATTGTACCGAATGGTCATACGTTTTATGCCGCGCAAAGATTTAATCAGTTTAATATTGGCAATCACAAGAAGTGGGTTATTGATGTAGACAAATTCTCATGTACCCTTTACAACTATTTTCATGTATGTTATTACAAAAGAAGAAAAAAGCCAGTCAGTCACTTAAAAGTGTCTGACAGTGAAGTCTAGCAAGTAAACGTGTTTGCTTCCATAATTTGGATATGAGGACACTGCTAACGTTTAAATTTCACAGATAGGACATACATGACATATTCATAATTTCGGCAAAGTTCTACAGAATTTGAGGTTGGCTGCAAAAGGGACATAGTACCTTTAAATAAAGTTTGACAAATATATTATAAATCGATATTTGTTTTTGTTTAAATTTACCCTTAAAAGTAGATAATGTTAGACATCCCTTGATATAATCTCGTTGTTCAACTTAACGGATCCCTTATATCTAATATTAGTTCTTGACAAATTATAGCGAAATTAAGGAATATAGAGTTTGTTTGAATTTCTAGTACTATATTGATTTATATCTGTTTTGAAAATAAAATAATCATTCCAACAATCAGGCAAAGTAGTTATATTGTAGTTATATTGTACATGTAAGAGAACATTAAAGCTCCAATACGTATATCATTTAGATTATAACGTTTTACAAACGTCAAGTTAAACAATAATGTACCTGTATGAGCTATATAATATGAGTTTGTTATAACCCTGACGGGTTTTTGTTGGCAATAGAAATAACTTTTGAAGCAAATACGAGGCACAATTGCCCCATACAATTATACAATGATTGAAATATGGCAAAATCATAGCGTCATACAAATTTACAAGTATGCACAATGATCAAATATCTTTAAGTCTATTTAAAACCTTTGTTAGAAATATAATTGATGTTGTACTTTCAAGTTAAGTTTTCATCAATAATGCAACCTCGAAAGGTTACTTGGTGTACTTGCCTAATTTAGGCCTATATACTTTTTATGCAAATCTTAATAGCAACTTCATTTACATATTAATTTCTCGTTTTGAAAATTACTTAGTTTGTTTTTTTCAAAATAAATCAACAATTTATTGCCAATGAACCACTTATGTATTTTTAGCAATTAGGGAAATGAAATCAAGTATTTACTTCTACGGGGTCTTTACCAGATATAAACAAAGTGGTGTCATCAGCAAATGAAGATAAAACGTAACTTAATAGTAATAATAATATCTAAGATTTATAAAGCGTTGGTATACAAAAACAGTTGCTTAACGCTTTACAAAACAAATTAAATTGAAATTACGGTTAAATTGAATATGTAATTAGGATAAAAAAGAAACCTGAAATGAACATTCCGCTTAATTGTACGAATTACTTAACTAACAATGTATAACAATAACATGATAATGACAAATGAAAATGAAAATACAGTAATGAAGTAACATTAATGAAACTGCAATACTTATGTACATTGTATAATGAATAAATTACAAGGAGACAGGCCATGTGGTTATAAAGACAGTATGATGATGGGGAATCACTTTGTGTTAAATAGATAGGTCTTACGTTTACGTTTAAAAGCGTCAAGAGTTGGGGATTCACAGACATAGACGGGGAGATTATTCTTAGAAGTTGCTGGACTTAAAAAATTGAGCTCCGTCAGGACTGCCGAGTGATCGGAAGGAAGTCATGATACGATGTCCATGGCCACAATAGGATGATCAACCTTTCTGGAAATCAAGAGATCTAAGGTATGACCGGCTTGATGAGTTGCTCCTTTTACATGCTGCCGAAGATCAAACTTGTCTAAGATATCAAGGAACTTCCTAGCATCTCTGTCAGTTTCGTCGTCAACATGGATGTGAAATCTCACATGAGCACAAGCTGATGCTGATCAACGGTTACGAATTCTAACAGTGTCGGAAAATCTGCCACAAAGCTGTCATACATCAGTTTGTTTGTAGACGATGGGGGCGGCCTATACATTGCAAATGTCTTAAAAACCACAGAATGAGAGACGGGGACCAGAACGTCCATGTGCTCAAAAGATGAGAATTGTTTAGAGCAGTCTCTAGAAATTTTCAAAGAAGAGCGATATATAATGCATATACCACCACCCCGACTCTAGCGGTGTTCATGTACCACATGTTATTTAGTAAACATATTATGATCAACATAATCAAAAGCTTTGGATAAGTCTAAAACTACACCAATTAAAAATTCATTAAGTTCATAAGCCTTCTCTAGTTTACCAATGAAATAAAGGAGACCATGGTAAGTACTATAACCTTTTCTAAAAGTCAATCGATCACATAAAATTTGATCAAATATTTTACTAAAAGAGATAACACGTTTAAAAACTGGAATTACCTTCAACATTTTCTTGGCACCGGGAAAAATACCTTGTTCTAAATCATTTAAAAAATGATTTATTGCCACTTTCAAAAACGGAAATTACCTTTGCAATTTCCATGATATCGGGGAAATCACCTTGTGTAATGGACAAATTTAAATACCAGGACTTTGATTTCATTACAATTTAAAACCACATCAATGATATCTGTGTCAGTAACAGGCCGTAAAAAACAATGAATTCTAAAAGTTACCCTTCAAGTGCTCGTCATATTTCGTTGAATCAATATTGCAGGTGATCAAATTATCAGAAGTGTGCTATCGTTTTTGCCCGATTGTACACGAATAAGAGTTTAATACAATTACAATTCTTCGTTTATCAATAATCTGTTCACCATCAGCTTCAACATAATTAACCCCATGCTTTAATGTTTTCTGTACGTATTAATAATCTTTTTTAATAACAAGAACCTCCATCACTTTAGTAGGCATATCCCTCGTGAAGTACTGAAGATGCTTAGGTTATTTGTGTCATAGGTTTACTTGGAAGTGGTGTATCAATAACTTCAATCTGTATTAATAATCCTTTTAAAGAAAGTTGATTGAAAATGTTATCATACGTACATGATGTAAAGAAATATTGTGACGTCAAACTCAAATATATTGTTTGGTGACTGTAACTGCTGTGATTGATTAGTCGACAATTTGTTTTCTTTAATTAACACTCTATTTTATACTCAGTAGTGTAAAAACACAATATGTATAGCTCAATACTGTCTGATCGGCTTTCATTTTAAGTGTTTAAACATTCCTGTCTTTGCCCCAAATATGTCTCCATTATATCGCTTAATGTTAATTTTTTAATTGATATGTATCATGTCCATGCATAAATTATGTTGAAACGGGAAAAATCCAAACAAATTCGATATACTATTTACATACTGTGCGTGTTTATAATGTTTCACCTTTTCCAAATTTCATAAGGCAGTGAATTTTGTTTGACCAACATCTAGTAATATAATTTAATGACAGCAATACTTAATTGGTCGATGCAATTGAAGCATTATGCATGGAGTTAAATCAAATATGTTATCATAGGCAAAATTGGCTATCAAATACGAGAGGTGCATCTACACACACCAAGCCTGAATATGGTCTTCAATTCCTTAAAAAAGGCAATGGAAGTTTATTCGGACAGTATCCCGTTTTCTAAATGCATGATTTCTTCCGCAAGTTCATGACACCCAAGAAAAAAAATATCGTTGCTAATGTTTTTGCGGTGTTGTACTTTGTGTCGTGATCCTCGTAGCTTCGGTTTCTTGGAAGATTGATCAAACTTGTTGATCCACCTGATGACCCAGTTGATCACACAGGTGATAGATTCGTCCAGGCTCTGTCCTCTTTTCAGATCCAGTAATTTGCAGAGATTCGTTATCTGATCAGCTTCCAATCTTCCGCAGATGTTTCTGAGGACATTTTCGTCGGCTTCCGTCTTCCTATGTCTCCCTATGATGGGATACCAATACAATATCGTTACAGATGTCACTGTCCTCCCCCGTTTGAACTACTGAGCGTTTTCATTTTTTCGGCATATGAGCAGTGTGAGTATAAACAGAAGTTTGCATGTCATTCTAAATGAATCTGGGGACTGCATATCTGCCACGTCAGAGATTAAAAACATTAAATTCATTAGTAAAGTTGGGAATTAAAGTGATATTTATAAAAGGATTTTCGACTACAGTTACACACAAAAATGGCTTCAGTCCACATTCGATGCATCAGCCTAAAGTTGTTGCAAGGAGATGTAGACAACATATTGTGCAATACCTGGTATCCAACAGCTCATCTATCCGCATTAGCGAAGTTATGAATAACGTATATCTAGACAAGACAACAAATACTCTTTACCATAAAAAAAATAATTTCCAAAATCAGAGATTAAGTTCTTCTCTATAGGAATCCATCTAAGTTTGATTTACTTTTCGATGTAAGTTGATGCAAAGAAGAATAGTAAACCAGGCATGTTAATATGATTTGACATGCTTTTAAATAAGGACATGCTTTTTACTGGCTGTGATAATGCATATACATGCGGTCTATACCTGCTAACATATGATCAGCAATGTCCTGTCTCCCTGCAGCCCGAAGGCAAGTTCCTATCTCAAGTTGGTAGTGGTATGGTACGGGCCGAATCTGATGTTTCCATCGCCTTACGACCTCGACGAGATTTACCTGCCCCTCAGTGTCGATGCATGCGGCTTCATCATCTCCATCCAGTTCAAGACGTGTACAGATATGCAGCCTCTCGGCATTCCATAGGCTGGACAATAAAGAGTTCACTTCGCTCTGGCTCGGCTCATAATCTTAATATGCGTGGATAGTCAGGTACATAAGTATAACAATGATGATATCATTGATAATGATGATAACAATAATGATAATAATAGTGATAATAACGAAATAAAGATGGTAATAATATTATTAGTAATAATGATAATATTAATGATAATATTGATGGTAACAAAAGCAATATGAATTTATTAATTAAAGGTGATTTTATATAAACTCCACAATACTCGAAACCCCATATAACTTTGTATCGCATTATAATAGTGTGATAATATCATTAGACGAAATTATATTGATCGATTACACATACACATTTATTGAAATACACCCAACTACAAATTCGTATTGATTTATCCAAATAGACACGCGATGCAATGCCGCCCGTTATGATAAATGATAAGTTGCATGTATTCCCTCTCTATAAAGGAGATGTATCGAAAATATTAATCTAAGTTTGTAAAACAGCAAACACTAAACACTACATGAATGAGGTGATCGTGGATTGCAGAATATTGGTTCCCATGTGTACGTTATTCGTGCATGAAGTGTCATTAGTGCAATCAAGAGAGCTCTAGCCTTGATGCAGTAGTATAATATACTATTATGACATGATACTGCTAATTACTTGAAGCTGCATACTATTTCAGAAAATCAGATGATCTGACAATTTTTTAACAAAAGTTGTCCTTTTTTTTTCTCATTTTCCAAGCTGTAAAACATCTTAAAAAAGCACAATTAACGTCGTGTTCACATTTGAGTCCATGGAAATATACATACTATTACAATAAATATTTGTTATCATATTTTGATTAATTAAATCCTGTTCAGTAATTTGCAACATAACCAAGCATAACATCGGTATGATGTTACCGATAAGAAAAATGTGCTATGCCATGACGTCCTCCATGGTATAGTGCACTATACCATGGATGACGTCATAGATATTTTCTTCCAAGGCACTACTGTGCATGCACTCAGCGAGCGTACGGGATTTCAAATGCCTACAGCGGCCAACTCCTGAGGTGTCACGGCGTTCACGCTGTGCAATTTACTCTGATCCGCAGTAACTGCACTACACTACTGAAGTTCTTGTATAGCGCCAACCTTCGTTCTTAAATTGGTAGATTCCTCGGTGACAGAAATTGTTATCACTATTATTATCATTATTTTTATGAAAGTTGGTTTCATATATATAACACATTTATACCATACACTATTTCACTAGTGACATTATGGGCTCCTTGCCAACAGAAATAGCAACTCGATCCATAATATAAATTATAGCCTCTCAGTGCATGGTTTATTACTTTACTAGCATTCGTATTCATAAATCACTGACAAATCTTTTCTCACCTAAATAGACTGATCGCGCTAAACCCTCGTATCCAATATTTCTCAGTGCAAGGCAGAAATCACGACGGTGGTGTGTGTCAGATTTAGGGGTTCTTGTCCAGAGTTGTTGCAGAAGGCCCAATGATCCTCTCTCCAGCTCTGGTGATGAAGCTATATACTCGGTGATTTGTTTTGGGTTCATCCCGAGGGCGTCGACGAATGGGAGAACATCTCTCATCAGTAAGTTGAAAGCAATTCGAAGTAGCTCAACTTTATACAGGTATTTTGCAGGCGCCACATTGACGATGCATTCTATCAAAATGTAAGACAACAAACATTCCCAGACATATGTATTCGTATTTAGGGTTCTTTTCCAGAGTATACATATTATATATTTTGTACATGAATACAGATTTTAAAAATATGCACACGCACACACCAAGGATTGTATTTGTCGGTTTAAAAGAAAATGCAACAGAAACGTAGAAAATGTAGTTGATGTTACATCAAACAATGAAGAAGGTAATGATTATTGTTATTGTTTGGGAAGCCAGGCCATTCTAAGTTGTTATTTGACTATATCGCAGAGAATAATTTTGATTGCCTCACAATGGTACCTCAAACTTCAATATATTCTTGATATGAAATGCATCATTACATTTAACAAATTCAATCGATTCAATGGAAAATAAGGAACACAGATAACGAGGCCTGCTATCATTGCAAATTGGGACAATAATTTTTAAAAAAAATGACACACCGAAAACGAAAGTACACAGGATTATGTTTTGGCTTCCAGCCCCTTCAGAATTAACTTTGTACTAACATATGATTAAGTTAAACAATTATCCTGCACTTTCGAAATAAATTCGGATTAAGCCTCGAAAGCAGTGGTTTGTTCCGGATAGAAAGACAGATCACATACATTAAAAGAAACATGAAGTGTGTGTTTTTTTATATAAATGTTTTTTACTGTCTGATTATTAGTGTAATAATGCAAAATACCTTTTATTCCAAGTGTTTCTAGAGATTTTCGAAGTTCCCTGTGAAATGTTTCCTCCTTTCGAGAAACACTTTTCCATCTCTTCAACATGAACGAGACCGAACTTGGTGTATTTGATTGCCAATCACTAACTATTTGCTTTGAGTTGTCATCGTTTTCATCGTTACCATGGATCTCTGCTAAAAAAATAACACATGTTTAACATAAGTAAATCACAATTATTTTTTGGTATTTTTTAAACTCTAATTCTTTTCGATTTTCTTCTAACCGTTCTTCTAGATGGCTATTATATTTTATTTAATTACGTTGTAGATCTCCATTTGTAATAATGATATTTCTGTACATCAAAACATTATTTAAAAGTCTATTCCAAGATACCTTAACTGTATATAGTTTTCCTGAAGTGTTTCAAAAACGGAAATCAATGACGGAATAATTTTAAAAAGTGGATGAAGGAATAGTGATTGCTTAAAAGGTAAAAGGAAACTAACTAATTACTACTTAATTGGTCCAAATTAAAGCGGAGAAATAAGAAAAGCAGATTGGTGAACGAAATCGAAAAAAGTAAGAACGTTATAAAGGCTTTGTAATCAATTTACAAACTAGTTGAATCAGTAGTGTGATGTAGTGCCATATAACTCTCCATTTTGTGATAAACGTATAAAGTTACAAGAATGTAAATTTTTCCGAAATATTTTACTCATGAAAATATTTGTATTAAATATTCAATTCATAAGAGTTTCATAAGCAGCCAAATGCTTGCAAAAAAATTGTATCAATCTATCATTTTTTGTTTCATTCGCATTGACGTCTGCAATTACACATATTCTATTTTCCTAAAGAGAATTCATGTGAATTTAGACAAACGATATCATACTAAAATTTAACATAATTCTGGCAAATAAAAATTGTACCTAATACAGTATCCGAATGATGTACTTCAGTTGGTGCAGCGAGATGCGTGTTATTGCCTTCCACATCTGTTTCACTGGAATTTGCATCATGCTCGGTATGACAAGTCCCATCCACGGTGGTAACTAATAAAAAGAAAAACATTAAGTGACAATTAGAGTTCGGTTATCCATAAATGTGTGTCTATAGTACATAAAGCCTATATGATAATATCTCGAGACTGATTCGTTCATACAAATTGAACTGGAATATACATTTATATGTTAGAAATGAGTATAAACATAAACCAAAAAGAACCTTTTTGAAAAAATGAAGTTACTAAAAACCTCAATAGAATGATTGATGTCACTGAGGGATCCCCTCGAATAATATTTGCATGTCTACTTTCTACTTTCAGCGGATATAACGCCCCCCCCCCCCTCTCCCCCTGCCCCACAAGCCCAGCTTCGAAAATCAACATAAATCAAAATAGAATTTAAAGTTTACACGCGGTACACACATTTTGATTCCGAATATATGATGGGACATCAATGACAAATCACTAACATTTATATCTTATTTTGTTAATGTCAATGGGCTCCTTCAAAAAATAAATCAAAATATAAGAGAATAATGTTTTTTCTTTGGCGCGTTAAAAATTCACCTCAATGTTATCATCATTATCATAATTTCCAAAGACAAGTGAAATTATTTTAAGTTAATTGAAAAGTGATTTATTTTTACACTTAATATGATGTGGCCCATTAAGGAAAATGTGGCTTATCATGGGATTTTCAGTGTTTTCGGGCTTTTCATAATTTGTCCATGATGTAAGTAAATTAATGATTACCTTGGTTGTCGAATTTTTGGCTCTGCTCCTTATCCCCGTTGTCGTGTCCACTTCCTGTAGCTGTTTTGTGAGGAGTTCCGTTGTTCGCTGTAGAGATATGATTGCCCCATATGATACTTTTAATAAATTCGTATTAAAAGTTGCTTTCGTTAAATGTACAAGGCGGTCTTTGAAACTTCATTCCAGCTCATTTTGAAAATTGTTAATATCATATCCGTATGAAAGTACATGCGTATCTTTAATGCTTACGCAAATGTTGGGTGAAAGTCCAATAAGCAATTTAAATTGAATAAGACAATAGCTAATTTGCGCGGTTGTTTTTTTAGAAGATAATTTTAAGATCACTGCAGTGTAATAGATTATTTTGCAATTTTTTTCGCGTTACCCCTTAACATTAACTAATTTGAATGGACTATTGATTTTCAACTCAGTTTTTGTCATTATTAAAGCCCGTAAATAATATGCACACTTTTCTCACTTGTCAATTATTTATGTTACCCCATCAATTAACAGGTACAAATGTATGCATGGGACGAGACTGTAAAATGTAGATTAATTTCGTGGCAAAGGACATTAGCACCGGGCTGTGATTTGCACCCCTAACGCTTGGATTGAGAGTCAAGTTAATGAACTACTGACGTGACCAAATATCTCAACGTATTATGTACATTCATACTGAAATTATTTCATACAATTTTGGGCTAAACCAAACCAAGAAACTGACAGGACACACCTATACTATTTTTGTTTTCGATATGCACGTTCTCAATCATATCCATATATCATGTGTAGGCCTATACAAGTTCGTCTATGCATGATCAACTTTGATCATACATAGACGTATAAGGTTAATGTCTCTTCCGCACATGGGGGGGGGGGTAGTGTTTGTTCTTGCCTTTATCGGTGTTCGTTCCAATCCGTATTGCAGGTTGACGCTGACTTGGCTGCAATTTCGTCCTTGCTGCATTCATGAATTCAGCTGCTATTTCCAATTCTTCATCCGTTACCTCAAACCCTACATAGAAAGTGTTTAGAACATTAATCACATCAAATGAATACCGATATGGTAATTTGTTTGGATCCATATTTTGTGTGAAAATACTAACTTTATTAGCAATGATTTTTTTGGCTCTATTCAGACCTTCTACATCTATCTTGGATCATTGAATCATGCAAACAATCTTTCCAAAATAGCGACACAATAACACTTTTAAAATGGAAATAATAAGAAGGAAAACCAAATAATAAAGTATATCAATCACCAATATCAAAAATTGGCCCTTGATGTAAGGGTTCCATTGCCCTATATGAACTTTATTTAAAAGATGAGCTTTGAATGTTACTCCTACGAATATATATTAAAGGGCAAGTCCACTTGAGCAAAGGTTTGAGCAAAATTGGATAACTAATAAGAAAGTTATGATTTTGTAATGACATGACAAACGTGAAAATCACAAGACAAATTGCCAACTCACTCATGAGTCTGTGACGTCCTCACTTTTCACTTCATATTTCTTTTATATTGATAATATAAATTTTCCATTTCCCCCTAAGAATCTTATTTCTTCACACCAGCATCCATGTTATAGTAAGGGTAAAAGCAATTGATAAATAGTGAGGAACTGACGTCACAAACTGATAACCTAATTGGCGTTTTGTATAGTGAATTCATTGTTCCATAGTTGTAATACTTTTTCAAAAATGCATAACTTTTTAATTAGTTATAAGATTTTGCTCGAACTTGTTTTGATTGGTTTGTCTGATTTTCTGCTTCTATTGCAAGTAAGTTATTTTTTTCTGAGTAGCCAGCACAACGACAGGCAAAAAATAAGGCACGCACTAAACCCAAGTAAGACTTGGATTCCGTACGCGCCGTTTTAAGTTATTTGTTTTAATTTTCTTCATACTCCTTAACTATTAACCTATATAATGCCATATGATAATATCAAGTTGTTGAAGTCGATTTTATACAATCCAACTACTTGTTTTAGGTGATTGGTATACTTTAAGAGAACATAGACCTAAATAACAACTGATATCCATCTAGTATATCCCTAAATACTGTATGGTTAAAAAGAATCATAACAATGAATGAGTAAAGTATATATTATCGTTTGGGGTGTATAATAGGAACATATGTGAAGCTGTTCCTAAATTCCAAAATAAATCGTGTTAGAGAACACATCTTTATCTTACCACGACAATTAGCCTTTGTTAAGGTTAGTTGGAAGCGTGAAACGAGCGTTTTCAGTGACTCGTACAAGGTGTTTGTTGCCGTGATCCTGTTTTCCCAATCTTGCGGCTCAAGATCTTTTTCGTCTTTTCCGTCTTTGTTTAAGGAGATCATCATTTCTTTGCAGAAATCTGCCCTTCGTTTTTTGGGAAGGAATGACACAATTTCTCTTATGTCATCAATGTAGGCACTCTCATGATCTGAAGGAAAACACATAAAAGAACGTTTCGTGTGTTATGGAGGAGGCCAATCGTTTTTCTTGCCACGCTCCCCCTCCCCCCCCCCCCCCCCCCCCCCTCTGGCTTCAAAAGTTCCACCAGCTCTCCGGGATCCCATACTCACAAGGTTGTATACGACACGTGATCCTGAGATACAGAGGGCTCCGTGGTAATTTCCTCCACTAATCATTTCTTAACTTTAACCCTAGACTCAACACTTTACCTAACTGAATACCAAATCCAAACCTTACCTAAAATCTACTTCAGCCCTTAATCTCATGGTGTACTTGACAAAATTAGTGTGGGAGCAAGATGTGCTGGAACAATTTACCTCTCTCTTCATAAATCCCCATTTTTATTGATTAGGTTTTTTTTCTTCAAAATTCGGGATCTTAAAAAAGATAGCCTCATTCTTTGACAAGGACAAAATACGTTAGGGGTTCTTCATTCATCAAATTCCGAGTATAAGTACAGAGAAATAATACCCTACAACTTACTGAACTGATGAGGATCAGGATGTAATCCTCCAGGGTCTTTTCCGACTGAACGGTACTGGTCGTTTACTCCAAAACAATCTGTACGTTGAGGCAAAAGAATCGAATTAAAATGCAATATAACTCATGTCTGTTTTCAAAGAGGTATTAAATCACATTCATATGAAATTATGATTAAATTGATATACAAATGACTCATTACGAGACACATACTTTAAAGATAATCGACCATCTTCTCTTCGTTTACAAGTGATTGTTAGTATAGTATTAGCCTTTCCAAAACTTGTATGTCTCCAATTCATCTTATTGGACTTCTATACAATTACGTCAATGTGAAACACTTCTCACTTATCAAATCATGACGACCAATCTTGATGACAGCTTGAGTAAGCCTGCATCTCTTATCATAGTGGCTGCATTGTTGGTGATCGATCCAGTCACGAATCATTGACTGGGTGTCAAACAAGGTTTCCGTGTTTTCATTTATGGTTGCGGAAATATTCTTATCGTCGGAGACTCCTGCAGCCTTTGCCAATCGTCTGCAATGTCTACCAGTCAGACTATGGACACACGCCTCCACTTCCTGTGTAGATATAGGCTTCTTGAGGTGATCAGGAACTGGTTTGAGGGAATAATAAAAAGTGAAAGCGATATATGATAACTCTCACTTTATAGTGAACACCTTAATCTTTTATAATTCTGAACTTTGTTTGCCTTCAAAGTTCGTCTCGGGGTTCGTGGTGCGAAAATTTAGATTTAGACCCGTTTAGATTATGAGGAGGATCAGGGATAGTCTCGACCTTTCTTTACAACGGACGCTTGCGGAATTCCTGAACAGGATCAAACGAGACCCAATCTTCTCTATGTATTAATGGATTTCAAACAATACTTCAAGTGTTAAGGCAAACATTACAAATAGTTTCTACAGTAAAATATACGTGTTTACCTGTAAAGCATTCTCTATCCAAGGGGATGCATCCTGCTGTCTCAAGAGCTAGGCTAAGCAGGACGAAAGGATTTTGCTGAAATGGACCAGCCCTCCATTTCCTCAGTACCTGTGTTGCTTCTCTGATTGATTCTTTGGTCACTACTTGACTGACTTGCAGTGTCTTGTGTGCGGCATGATTCTTTCGGCCAGGAATCAATTCGCTTAGGAGGTCTTCTACCTTCCTGGGATTTTGAATATGCCACAGGATGTGACTCAGTGTGTCATCAGTCACATTAGCATCCCTCTTCTCTCGAAGGCCTTGAAGAAAAACACACTTGTAATTCAGTGATAGTCCTATTCACGTATTCTTATTTAAATAGTTATCACAAGATCAGTATCACATGTATAACAATGTGATATAGTATTACAAGCAGAAACGGGATTAGAAGGGGGTCAGAAGGACAGTTGTCTTTCTATTTAAATCAGTCGTCTGAGGAAAATTGTGTTAAATATGACCCAAGAATTCTTACATGACAAATACATTATAATAGATTGGAATATCGATGATAGCGTGGCATATATGCGCATTTATTCCCTTTGCACATCGTTAAAAATGAAACTTACATGAATGAATTTTTTATATTTTGTATTTAATATTTAAATATAGATAAAAGGGTTATTTATATTTACATGTACAATGCTCAGCAAAACAATTACGTTGTGAAAATCTAAGTGTTTTTTTTTGGGGAAAAGTATGTCTGTTTCGGATTTTTATGTTTACTGTTATCTATATTTTTCCCCGCAAACAATTACTTTTTTCACAATGCCAAATCTGAGATGCATGGGCATACGTGTTATCAGCGTGTGTGATATGGTGACATAATAATAATAATAATAATAATAATAATAATACAAATTATTATTAATTTAGAGAGGGCAGAAACTATCCAACATTAGGTATATATTCTACTGCGCTACAAGAGCGCCTGATATGCTTAATTGCACAGTTGATTGAAAAGATGTGATTTCAATTTTGATTTAAAGGTATTTAGAGATGGGGATTTCCTGACTTCAAATGGTAATTTATTCCAGAGTTGCCTCAAATAAGTAAACGTCTTTGAGTGACCGTTTAAACCATACTCATTTTAATAATAATAATAATATTTAGCTTTTATATAGCGCTTATCACAAATGTCTCTAAGCGCTTTACAAATATATTTTTCCCATTATATTGTAATGTAATAAACACCGTTGGGAAAATGGCTTTTGACATTTTGAATTCCTGTCATAAATATCTTGATAATCAGAAGGGCGATCGGCTTGTAAACGTCATGGGATTCATGACTGACCTAAATGTTTATACTTGTGATTGCAGCATGAGCTTAATAAATGGTTTTGTTTAGAATCTGAGACAAAGGTACCCAATCCCTTTTAGAGGGATCCGGTAACTTTGTCTAAGATCCTTAAGAAATAATCTTTGATTTAGCTCATGCTGCAATGATAATTATAAACCTTTAGGTCAGTCAGGAAGTCCATGACTTTTACAAGCCGATCGCCTGTCTGATTATCAAGATATTAATGATTGGAATTAAACATTTTGAAAACCGTTCGCCGAACGGTTTTCATAACACTACAGTCTATTGGGGAAAACGAGTATGGTAAAACCGGTCACTTAATTTGTTGTTATTTTTTTGAGGGACTTCTTGATCATTTTGAAGCGCGATTTTTGTAGGGCTTCAATATTACACCATATCACAGACACTTGTAACATGTAGGACCGTGTATCTCAGATTTAACATTGTTAAACGATCCCTTTAAATCTATTTTTGTTTTCGAATTGTATTCTGTTGAATCGCTCAGTTACGATGAAGTATATATTTATACAGGGGACATCCTTACCATAAATGTGCTCCCATACGTCTGTCAAATTGGCTGCGCATAATTGATCTCTCAGAAGGTTCATCTGGTCGTCATGTTCGTTGTTCCTCCATTCACAAAGGCCTTTATAAATCCCATATTCGGTAGGGTTCACGTCGTTGATACCCATGGTGTTAAGTAACCTTTGCAGCTTCATCATGTTGTCCTGTGAACCGTCGTAAGCCACTGACCAGAGCTCAAAAAAGGATACTTTCATCCCTGCAATAAAATCCCACAGTAAAATATATGTTATATTTTATTTAATTACAATAAGATAGGAAATAGCTATACAAACAATATCCATGACCTAAGGAATCATAAGCTTTGAAATAATGTCTAAAGTAAATACATTATTTAACTGTCCCCGCTTCTCTAGTTAAACCCCTGTCAGCGAGTGTGTTTGTTCCATGGATAACAGGTTAATTAAAAGTAAAATAAAGATAATTATAACAGGCACTACTAGCAAAGGGATTGAAACACACATACAAGGGCACAGTATGTATTGGAGTCCCTATGGACGTTATCCAAAGAAATTAATCACACGAAATAGGGTTTAAGGCTATATTGGGTAATGATTCTACCTGTAAAGAAAGTTCTATCGACTGGACGGCATTCTGCTTCCTCCAACGCAATGCTTAATAAGACCACCTGGTTCTCATTGTCTGTTGTGGAGCTCCATTCCTTCAGTTCGTTCACCATGTCCTGTTTGCGGATGCTTTTCACACTTCCTGGCGTCTCTGGATTGTGTGTTTCTCGTCCGGGGATCAGCCTGTTGAGGAACCTATTCTTGAGTTGATGATCATCAATGTTCCGCATGATCATTTCACATAGGTATTCAGATACCTTTGAAGACATGTTTGCTCTTTGTTCTGGTAAAAGGGGAAAGAATGCAATAATAATCGATGATCATAATAAGGATAATACTATCAGGTTCTTGTATAGCGCTCACGTATGTCAGATTCGAGACTCCTAGCGCTCCATATACAGTGCGCCTCATACATAAATACGTAACTCTGAAAACAAACGGTGATTGTGAAAACAGTATGAGTTGTAGAAAAACAATTTCTTGGTTTTCTTGAAACAGACAGACTATGCCTCCTAGTGAAAATATCGCCTATCCTGAAAAGATAATTACATTTTCGAATGGTTTAGTTTCTGCCTTATGTGCCCATTGGACAATTCTTATTCCCCATTATGAAAATGTGAGGTGCCCCTTTTTTATTCTTGTGGAAATATCACGGGGCTCTTATCTTTGCTCTTTTAAGCAGTAGCAGTTCTAACGAATAAAATCACTGTTCCTGACTATTGCAGACCCTGTTGCGTACAATATGCCCCTTTTACCTTCATCATGGACAATATCTCCATTATCCTTAACTGTATGATGAGGGTAATAATTTTACCCTCTTTAGTAAATGAAACACATGTAAACAATCTTTTGATTCATTCATTCCGTTTTAAAGATAATGTTTACTACATGTCACGCTCTGTCATTATTCGGTGAAAAGCACCTCGTGAAACAATAATGCATACACGCCCATTTCGGCTGCTTTGATTAAATAGCCCAGTTCAAAGAAAATCATTAATATTTCATGAATACTGCCATAGGATATTTACCACTCATATCCCAAACTCTCTCAAGCTTGGCTTTCTCTAATGAATCCCTAAGTATCATAGTTTGATGTCCCCTGGCAGTATTGTCCTTCCAGCTGCAGAACAATGTGTATGCCCGCTGTTTGCTGAGGTCTCCTTCGGCATCGATGCCTAGTTCCTGGAACGTACGACGAATCCCCGCTATATCCAAACATGTACTCTCCGTGTTGTACAGCAGGCAAGAGATCTCGTAGAATGACAAAGTACCTGCACGACGAAGATGATTAACATTTCTTTGTCAACTATCCCATTTCTAAAAAAAAAATATTCTTTTAACGACAAAATATACGTTTCATTCCTCAATATTTCCATACAAAAACATCGCTTTATTTCTTAAGAAAGTACATTTCGTATAATTGTACATGAATAAGAAACGAAGTGTTGGTTGTCATCTTAAGAGACGTTAACATTTTTGATGGCATTCAATAAATTGTTTTGTTACAACGCTTTTCATGTCAAGTATTTTCACATCATACCATCATACGTTTACACTCGATACGTTCTTACGTGTAAAGAATGTCCTATCGACTGGACAACATCCTGCGTATTCCAAAGCAAGGCTTAATAAGACCATCTGGTTCTCATTGTCTGTTGTGGAGCTCCATTCCTTCAGTTCGTTCACCATGTCCTGTTTGCGGATGCTTTTCACACTTCCTGGCGTCTCTGGATTGTGTGTTTCTCGTCCGGGGATCAGCTTGTTCATGAACTTATTCCTTAGTTCTTGATCATCAATGCTCCTCAACATCCTTTCCAGGGTGCCTTCAGATGCTTTTTCAATCACCTTTGACCTTCGTTCTGAAAGGAAATAATTCAGGATTCATGCACGAAACTCTAATTAGTAGTGCTTCGATTGTTAAACATATGCACAGTTAATAGCTCGATACAATTTCAAATTCTTCTAGGTTCAGTTCACTCCGGATAAACTTGGCCAAAGTAATATATCACATAAAGCAAAAAGATAACATGGAATGTAATTAACTTTAGATATATAATAACCATTGATTACTAGAATGAAATACGAAATCACAAAGTTTATTTTGTTTAACTTTCCTTTACACGGTACTATAGATTGAGTGGACGAGAACGGCGTGAACGTCCACTGATCGTGCGAGTCCTTAACATAGGGGAAACAATCGCCGTGCGCGGGCTCGCTCTCTAAGGGTTAATTGGCAAGCCGTTTTAACATTTATTCATATTTCTGGATTTGGATTCTTGATATCAAGAAATTATGTTTTGTTGTAAAGCAATTGTAATGCTTGATATCAGGAATTGAATTGTTGATATCACGAATTAGGATTAAATGCTATAACGGCTTGCTATAGGCAAGCTTGATCAGTGGACGTTCATGCCGTTTTCGTCCCGTTCTAAAAGTCCCTAACGATAAATGAAGAGGACTATGACTACCATAAAAATATTGTGTTGTACCTGTTCGTGAAACATACAATTTTAAGAATACTAACCTATTATTGTCCAGGCCTCTTCATATCTGGCTTTATAGAAAGTATCTCTGATGAGCTTTGCCTGATCGCCTAAGCTAGTCTTGTCTTTCCATTTACAGAGAGTGCTGTAAACCTGCCATTTGGTTGAAATCTCCTTGACATCTTTTACTCCTAGTTCAGTTAGCACATGGCGTATTCCAACCATATCAATACCATTGGTGTTGTAAAGTAGTTCCCAAATCTCGTAAAATGACACGTTCCCTGTGAGTTTGGCAATAGAGCAAAAACATGCGACGAAATAAATTGAACTTGACAAATGTTTTCTCACTCTTGTTCTCATTGAAACAATGCAACCATTAAATCAATATCCCTTTCACAACAATTTCCGTACTACCCCATTGCAAAACTCAAATACATATAATGCTACCAAAGAAAGTTCCATCGTAATTGTACAAACATTGAAAGTTGTAACTATAACAAAATGTAAATTATAAGCTTTCTACATCATATGAAATAGGTGTAAATTTGTACAGTACCTTTTTCTGGCTCTTTTTCCAGTATAGGAATCGACTCAGGGTCTGTGTCTGGAGGGTTGACAAATCATGTAATGCAATAATAAATAAACACAACTGGTATTAACACACGATTGGCGCAAATGAAACTAAATATTTGAAATAATACATTTATCAAGTAGCTTGTATAGATAGACATCCAATTTGAGGTCCCGAAACATGAATATTTTGAGGTCCTACCCCCCCCCCCCCGAAAACCATTGTCTTACCAAATGTTGTTTTCATTTAGATTAGTGAATGTTTAAGGATAACTGACAAGGTGAGTACAATTTTCCGAAGGGTAAAGAAAATCTCTTTATTCATCATTGTCAAAATATATTTGCCCGTTTTGTATTTATTTATTCCTGTCATAGCAAACTTGTTGGATATATTTGTCCAACAGCCCTACACCTGGTTTAACTTTTCAAAGGGCTAGCCTGAGCACCCTACTCTATTTATAGGTTGAGGAATCGTACAATTGTCTTGTACACTTGGAGTAGCTACCGAAGTGTTGTGGATATGATATGAAGGGGTGCTTTAAATGGAATGTCAAATACAAATTTCCGAGGAAAATTTGGAATAAAAGAAAGGTGAATCAGGGGAACGTGACAGGAAGGATGGCCACCCCTAGCAAGTTTACTATTTATCTGGTTAGCTCATGTTTATGATGTCTTGACACTACCTCGACCCAACCGCCATTCGGTCACTCTCTTACAGACTATTTTATCCTGTGATGTGTCCAAATAGAACATAGATACACGATTCAAAACGAGAATAGTTATAAAAGTGAGTGTATTTACCCTTGGTCTGCCGATGTTTTTTCCAAATCACGAAAGCAAAAAGAAAACCAATCAGTAATATCATCACAATAGGCACGACTGTAATAGAAATAGAATGAAGGTGTTATACTATCTGACGAAGATGTTCTACCTAGTTGCAAAAACATACATAGACCACCTGCACAGGAATCGTTAAAATAATTGATAGAAAGAAGATTATACAATTTTTGCAACACATAAGATCATGCAGTTGCATATCCTCTGATTTTCAGAAATGTTAATATTTGGTATATGTGTTATCTAGTTCCTACTGTTACACAAATTGTCAAATAAGTGGCATTGCGGATAAGTACACAACAAAAATATTCAGTAAACACAGTTGACCTACTAAACTACATATAACTAACACTAACACGAACATTAACACTAACACTACGTGCATGTTCTGTAATATAAAATGACTTATTCACATAATTGCGACTTAATTACTATTTTCATATTGTCATTACTGTTGAACTAGGTTAAAGATATATGTTTATTTTGCAAACGAGCATTATTTGTTAACTGTTCTGTATAAACGTTATAAAAGGTGTAAATATGTTCATGTTTATTCAGGGTCCCATGGAAGACCACTACTTATTGGTGAATGGGCTACCCTGTCAAAAAATTAGAAATAAATAAATAAATAAATAAATGAGCATATTGTACACTTATTCGTATTAAAAATGTCCTGAAAGGACGAAATTTCGGGTGGAGGGTATTACTAGATGGCGATCCCCATTTATACAAAATATAAAAGTGTCAAAGTTGTGTATAGTTTATTAGAAGACCTGAACATTACACATATGCATTACGATCATTCTTCATCGTATAGTGCTATAATCCGTAGTCGGTCTGCTATATATAGTGTATAGTTCTTGCTAGTCTGTACTCTACCTCATATCTTTACTCCCAGAGCTCTTCGTTTTCTGTCACCTTCTCTCTCTCCCTCACATTTCCTTTTTTCTACTTCAAACGACTTCTCTCTCTCCCTCTTTCATTTGTTCTTGTTTCTGTTTTTTTCCTCGTGCTCATACCGCGAGAGAAGGGGTGATGTTCAGAGGACATTTATTTCATTTGTTTCATGCATTCTGTGCATTGTCGAGATTCAATTTTTAATGCAAGTTTTTTTTAAATTTACATGTCAGTTTTGTTATTGCTATTATTATTGTTATTAGTATTGTTGTATCTGTTTTTTGGAACAATCGAATGTATACATTGTTTATGTTTATGTTGCTTTTAAATGTATGCCACTCGCCGGTGGAGGATGATTTTTTGTATTTGTTTTAATCAGACAATGAATTATCTTGAATCTTGAAACTTAAATATATAATTCAGTGTCATTTAACAATTATCACCTACGTAAATATAAGGATGTTTTAGTTACAACTTGCCTATTCAAATTAGTTCTAAACCTACTTAAATATTTTTACCAATATGGGAAACATGTTTTTCACTTTCCACAATATTCGTCGCCACAATATTCGTCGTATACAGCGGTGTTGTTCGGTCTTGAAAGGATGAATTATGGGGAGGTGTCTCGGATGTGTTGGTATCGTTGGGAGCTACTAAAGCCGTAACAGTTCTTTGGCTTGTTAATCCAGGAATGTCTGAGGCTACACAAACATACTGTGTTTCACTGACTGTAGCTCTGATGGAGATTGATTTGCTCTTCGTTCCATCATCATTTACTGCTTCCTCGACATTCAAGATATCAAGTCTGTTCGCGCCGTGTAACATGAAAAGATCTACGTCCGGATAGTAACCATAAACAGAACAGGTGATGTTGATAGGGTGTAAATTTGGTATAACACAAGATTGTCTCGAGCTGTTACATCCCTCTATCACCGGATACGGTTCCTTCGGGGAAGCTGTAGTTTCAGGAAAAATCAACAGATAATGAAAACGTTAATAGTTAAGCGATACAGTAGGCAGGTAGCCTTAACAATTTATGTTGTTATATACGTTTATTTATTTGTATGGTGTTTGGGTGGTAGATTATGAAGAATGTCGTTGTAAAGGGTTTTTTTTAACGGTAAGCCTGTCAACTAGGTTTCTTGTTTCAATTCTTGTTGGTAAGATATTACGATTTGAACAAGGTATAAAATATGTTAACCTGTTTAACAAGTGAGATAATACGATACAGTATTTAGAAACATGTTAACAAGTTTAATTTATACAAGGTACTAATTCTGTAATGTAATGTTGTTAAACTCTGGAGAAAGATGTGTATATTTTGTTTTGTACGACGCCTTAAATAATTTATTAAATAGATGTGCTGTATAAGTATCTATTATTATCATTATTATTATTATCATCATTATAATTATTATATTTTTTAGGGGGATACATGCATGTTTGAACGTGACAACATTATCTCACCAATTACGTTTAGGTCTGTAAAATTGTGGATGAGGATTCCCAAATAGTTTGATACTCTGCAGATGTATCGACCTTGATCTGCTATCTTGACTTCGTTTATGATCAAGGAAAAGTCATCATGCATCTCACACGCCTTGTCCCGAACACATGACCCCGATGGCGTCTCTCCTTCAACCCACGTGATCACGTTTGGAGCTTGAGTCGGATCGTATCCCTTTTTCCAGTAGACGGCTATCGGCGTTCCGTAAAAGTGGCATTTCAGAACAGCTCTATCTCCTTGACGGACAGTCTTCTTTAAGTCGGTGAAAACAACACCGTCTTGCACATCATTAGCTGAAACTGTAGTGAGAATTCAAATCGAGTTTACTCTACCACACTTTTCGTCAAAATGAAATTGTTAAGAAACACTATTTGGTACAGTACACACTTATAAATAATGCTGCAATTGGGGTGCAGATTTGCATCAGCCTACGCGTATTAAACAGAGGATGCTGCTCAAGGTGCTGCTAGTGGAGGAGAACTGTACCTTTAATATTGCTTAGTGGTATGACCACATTTCCCCATTAGGGACTTTTAGATTTGCACGTCGACATAGTGGGCTGCTACGTCTGACGTCATTTTGGCAGTGCCTTAAAAGGACGTCACATATAGCAGTTAACTATGTCTACGTGCTAATCTAAAAGTCCCTATTGACTCGATCCTTACATTCTTAGGAAAGTACAATAAGGTTCCGAAGTCCCAATTATTTTGTAAGAGGACATTGGATTATATTGATTTAGCTGGTATTTTGTTTGGTTTGAGGGGGGGGGGGGGGGTGATATGTTATTTGTGTGAGTTGCTCAAAAATGTGGAGTAATGAGCGAAGCTAAGTGACTGTTTATCAAAAATGCTTTATCAAATGCATTTTTTTATTTCTTTTTTCGAATGTAGTTTACCAATATTTTGGATGATTTTCTGCCCATTTTGGAAACTTATCCAATTATCATCATAGGCTTATGGGTACTATGTTTCCGGTAGAATATCTTCTCTTGCCAGAATACCAACTTCCCAGTTTCAAATGTCAACGCAATGATAATGCCAATGTAACTGTTCATCACAACAGCTTAGATCAGATATATACATTTTATTAGGAAAAGTGCAAAATTCTCGTTTGACAAATATTCAAGCTTTGCCATTACTTTCAAGAGTGTAAGTCTAATACTTTTTGTTACACAGGAAAACAGTGGGCATGTTAAACGATATTTAAGTAATATTGACTGCCTTCTGGGCAATACGACATATATCGCCCGAACCGAAGGTGAGGGTGATATATGACAAGTCGTATTGCCCTGAATTAGGCAGTCAATATTACTATTATTAACCACATCAGACATCTAGAGCAAACAAGAAACTCTTACTATCTTATACTCTTAAATTATGTAGGCTATACAGGGTTTCCTAGCATTAGAAGTTGCAAAAACATTGTCAAACCAGCACTGTTCATCCAGTGTTTGACAGATTTTCGATACACTGCAAACAGTTTGCCTTGGGTTTGATTGTTACGTCACAATGGAGTTCGCGCAAAGTGCGCATTTTCTTATACACGATGCGCGATGTAGATTACAGTAGCTGATGCGCGATGTAAATTACAACTGGATCTACATTATTGCGCACTAGT